>JAFEMH010006183.1:0-132707 GCA_022495995.1 Adenophora triphylla var. japonica | reverse complement strand
AAAAGTGAATTAACATTATTACGAAAGATTAAACAAAATAAAAAAGGATTATAGGCTAAAACTCATGAAAAAAAAAGAATTAGGGGTTTTCAAATGTTAAATGTGAGGTGTATATGGAAAGATATACGTGTATGCAGTTAATATTGAGCAGGTTTGATGATTTATTTTATTGGTTCGGTCTCGCTAAGGACTTGATGCATAAATACTTAATACATTTCACGTTAAAATGTCCACTATTCCTTTTTTGCTTCTCATTTTATTAAGCTTAGTTTGACTAGAGCCGTAGCGTGTCTATTTATGAATGGCTCCAGATTCGGTCTTTAAATCTGACAGAGTTTTCGTAAAAGCTAACAGTTGAATTAAGGTTTTACCTAATAACTTAGATATCTCACACTGGAATTTCCGAATACTGTCCCTGATTAATGTGCCTCGCCTAATCTTTTAATTAGGAGAAGCAACTATTTATGAATCTAAAGCAAGACATAGAGGCGAACATTGCAATATACTTGGTAAGCGAGCTGTAATGATATGGTATTAGTCTGTTAGCAAGACAAAACATTTACCTTATACTATTGCCATTTCTTCTTTGGTTTGTCATTTGGGGGGGGGGCAATTCTGCCAACAGATATAGTAAAGTGGGCCCTCGAAGGAAACCTTTCTTATTTTGCTGTTTTTATTGATATCGATAATCAAAATAGACCTCCTTTTAGGCCCATTTAACCGTTCCATTAGAGAATATTCTTCCCCATGCATGTCGCATATTTGAGTGGTCTATGCCTCCAGAGTTATGCTTATCAGCTAATAACTTCAGACTTCCTACATGTGCTTATGAATGGCTATACTTATAGTATCTATAAGAATTCTTTATGATCTAAATGGTTGAACGGTATAAGCCTGAAATTTCTGACGAACATAAGTCAGCCTGAACTGCCTCATCAGTATATTGGGTCATGGATATTATGTATTCATCAAGTATTAGGGCCGAGCATTCCCTTCCTCGTATGCCGAGGAACGTTTACCTTGGCCTTATGTCGCCATTCTTGGGCCGGCCTGTCTCAATTACCGAGGAGAGAAAAGTCCTTTGCTCGGCATGTCACCAATTACCGAGGAAACAAAAGTATTCTCCCCAGCATATTTTCATGTCGGCCATTCATCAAGTGACGAGGAAGCAGGATCGTTCTCCTCGGCTAATTTGCCAAAGGCCGAGGAAAATCATTTGCCTTCCTCGGCGTTCAAGGCTAACGTGTACAATCCTTATTCAACAAGGATTATACGGTTGTAACCCAATCGGGATTACAATTAATAATAGCAATTCAAGTCAAACAATGACTCCTTAACAGATATAATTCTCTTAAGATTATATCTTATCTCTCTACAAGTTCACTCCAACATGGATTCTACCTATCCATTCTTATAAATACAAGCCCCATGGCTCATTATTCGGTACGTGACTTTTTACATTGGAAAAACTCTGTCCATTTGTTTTCTCATATACAAACCGTGAACTTACTCTCACGCCGGAGGGCCTTTAGCCGGATCCGCCCCGGCTTAGTTTACGTGTTTTCTCTTATTTTCGGGCCTTGCAATCGCCTGAGCATTCGACGCTTGGATTTGGGATTTGACGATTTTGGCATCATCAATTGGTTCCATTGCGGGAAATCGATTCAAACACCCGTTGTTTGGCAAATCGGAAGACGCTCGCCTTAAGCCAATTTTCCTTGCCGGATTTGTTCTTTCTTGGAACGGAATTTACGGATCATTTGGGTTTGTTCTTGAAAACCTTTGAATACGCATATTTTGGCCAGAAAAATACCCGGATTCCGTTGAAGGCATTTTTGGCGTTAAAATTCCGCCCCAGTTTGGCTTGAATTCGTTTTATTTCGAAAGAATTACAATCGGCAGTTTGTTTGTGGTCAAAATTTGTCCTAATTTTGACCTCTAAATCGGTTCTGGTGAAACTGTGATTTTTGGAAAATTTCGTATTCAATAACCTTTGTGAATCATAATGGACGGACAATTCACAAGTGTTACGGTGAGGATCCCACCCGGGTGAATGGGGAAACACGGAGCCGAGTGAGCCACTTCCGCGCTCCTCCTCCTCCTCTACCTTCAGCCGATGCCATTCCTCCCCTTGCCATGACTCTTCGTTCCATGGGTCGAGAGCCCGAATGCCGAGAGAGAGGGCAATGACCTTCCTCGCCCTACTCGCACTCGTGGGAAGCAAGCAGGAAGGAAGAAAACAAGAATGCCGACGCCGGTCAAGCGGGAGGATCTCGGCCCGTTGGCCGAGCGCTCTTTGTTACACAAACAAATGGAGACTTTGCAAAGGATGTATGAGACACAAGTTGCTCTGTTGCAAATGGACCCGGACTCGTTCCATGGCTCCCTTCATTGTACCATCAATGGGCCCACCTTGAGAAAGGAACAGGGGAGAGCATCGTCAGGCTCCTCCCATCGAAGGCTGGCGAGCTACAGCTGCCCGGCTCCCTGTGATTCTCCTCATCCTCGGCATAACGGTAAGCATAAGGAGCTGTGGTCGGCACGAGAAGCCAAATAACTCCTAGGGAAGAGGAAGTGAACTCCCGAGGACCTAAGAACAAGACTCGGCTTGAATAGGCGCCTATCCTGCTCGCCTCATCATGACACCTAAAGGCGTCCGCGTCTCCTCGAGCTCGTCGGCCGGATTCTCCTCGTCCTCGTCATTGAGATTCTCGTCGTCCTCGTCGACGGACTCTCCTCGTCCTCGGCATCGAGAATTTGCTAGGCCAGGACCCTGAGCCCTACGAGGATGATACTTGGCGCACGGACACGGAACCAAGACGTGATAGGGTCCCCTCCGGGCGTGATGGCCACCAGACATTGAAGCGAGCACGGTAGGGGCAAATGATCGCCCTAAAGACAAGTGATGTAAGTTCCCAACGAAGCACTCGCTCAAGCAGTGAGAAGGAAATAGAAACAAAGCAATGGGAATTTGTTGAAACAAAATTTGGATGATATGGAGAGGGAAAGAAATATAATGATGACGATTATGATTGGGCCACACGTCCGTTTTCCACGAGGATAAGCTGCTGCACCTCCCCATCCTAACCTCAAGCTCCCAAATTTCGAGAAATATAACGGAACCACGACGCCAAGGACCATGTGCAAAGTTTTGAACAAACCATGAATCTCCTCACTTGATGACTTGCTCTGCAAAGTTTTTCGCGAGCACCTTTTCCGGAACGGCTTTGACCCGGTTCCGTGAGCTCAAGAAAGGTTGCATCGATTCTTTGGAGGGCATGAGGAGAATGTTCTTAGATCATTTTGCCACCGAGTGGGAAAAGGAAGATGAGATTAACCGACTTGGCCAACATTGAGCAAGGGAAAGGAGAGACCACCCTTCGCTACTACAATAGGTTAGAAAAATGGCGGATCAAGTCGAAGAAAGCCTTGCGATAGGGAGGTCATAGTTTGCTTCAACTACGGGTTAAAATGCGGCCCACTCATTTATGAACTCTCGGCCCGTGGAACCCGGCTCAAGGTAGAATTATACAAAGTGGCTTATGCCATTTCCATGGCCGAGGACAAGACAAAGAAAAGGGGTGCGACAAGACGGAACTTTGAAGCAACTAACTCAGACGGAATGACAATGGGAACAGCAAGAAAGGAAAGAATAAAACCAAGGAAGCAGCGAGAAGGTGGAGTTCACCTCTCTTACAAGCCCATCTCCGAAATCATGCGGATGGTGAACCTTCCTCCACCTCGTCCAGACCGATAACCCAGGTATCCCGCAACAAGAACAAATACTTTGTGATTTTCCTGAGACAACGGCACACGCGGCGATGGTTCTTTATGGGCCCTTAAGAAGATAATCCAACAATGGGTTGACGAGGAAAGTTAGACCGTTATGTCATGAAGAAAGATGGAAAGCGAAAGCGGAAGCAAGAGGAGAGTGAAGATGACTCCAAGAGTGAGGATGAAGATCGAAGGCCTCACAGGGATAAACTACATGTGATCCGTGAAGAGGTGACCTGGCCACTTGGAGTGAAAGCTAAGGGATCGGATCCACGAGCTAATTTGTGGCAAAGTATACCATGTCCACGGCTTGGATCCATAAAGCGCAAAGAAATCATTAGTTTTTCTCTCCGAATGAGTTAGCGGGAAGTCGAGCGGCTCGTGAGCGGCCATTGGTCATCAAGGAGTCGGGTAATTGACAATGTGGAACGAAAGACTTTCTTGTTGACACGGGGGCCTCCCAGTGCACATCTTATACTATTCGGCCTTCCAACAAATGGGGTTGATTGATCAACAGCGCTAGAGCCATACTTGCATGGAAGGCTTGAAGGGGATTCACCAACCATGGAAGGTTGGGAGCCGAGAGGAACAGTAGAACTCAGAACTCCGAAGTCGGCGATCACATCCACTTAGAGCCAAAGCTACTCTGTCACTTTCTATACAGTCATGGATTTGACTAGTGACTATCATGCGATTATTGGCATTCCCGAAGTCAAGCCAAACTTGGGATGGTAGCCTCCCTTCCTCACCAAGCCCGAGTTAAATTTCCCACTCGTACTTTGGCATTGGATGCGTGAGGGCAACCCCCAAAGATTTCTTGGAACATGTTGTCAAGAGCCGGAAAAAAGTCGAAAAAGCGTGGAAAATAGATACGCCAGGAGAATTTATCAAGATCACCAAATCTCGGAAGACCACGGAAACTAGCTCTAGAATGAACTATATCCGTGAAGTATGTGGAAAGCTGAGGAAGAGGAACCTATGGGTCCTAGAAATTGTGGATGACGAAGCCTGACTCTACCTTAACTTTACCTGGAAGAAAGAGCCTATGGCATCCTAGAAGCTGCGGATGACCAAGGCATAGTTCTACCCATCTAGTGAAGACCCGGCATTCCTCAAAATCAATGACCCGAAGCTCGGGGGCCAACCATGACTTCGGGGAAGAACGATCTCCCGTACATCGATAAACTTATGAAGGAAGAAGGCCTCAATGTAAAACGACAAAGAAGGGAGGAGAATCGGAGAGATCATCATCGAATCCCCGGAATTTCGAGACGGACTGAAATGAAGCCCGTAGATGAGCTAGAAGAGGTAGTCATTAATCCCGACTATCTGAGCAGAAAATCAAGCTAGGAGGCCGGCTATCACGGGAAGAGAAAGAAAGAATCATATCCCTCTTGAAAAACAAGTCTCGACGTCTTTGCTTGGAGAGTCGAAGACATGAGGGGAATCAATGAAGAGGTAGCCCTCCACCGCAGAAGTTGATCCTCTAGCGAAGACCATCTCCCGGACGAGGAGAAATTTTGCAAGGGACAAGGAGGAAGCTATAAAGGAGGAGGTGCGAGAAGTTACTCGGCGCCGGAATAATTCGCGGAGTCAAATACCCCGTTTGGTTGGCTAATGTTGTTATGGTGAAGAAGCAAAATGGGAAATGGCGCATGTGCATAGACTTTCTTGATCTAAACAAAGCTGCCCCAAGGACGGCTATCCTCTCCCGGAATCGACAAGTTAGTGGACTCCATTTACGGACACCAAACTCTCGGCTTCTTAGATGCCTACTCGAGGCTATCATCGAGATAAAAATGGCGAAAGAAGACATCGAGAAGGCGCAGCTTTCAAACACTGTGGGAATTTCGCTACATCATGATGCCTTTTGGGCTCAAGAATCTTTGGTGCCACTTACCAACGGATGGTAAATCAAGTTTTTGCAAGTCGAGATAGGTAGAAACATGGAGGCTTATATTGATGACATGGTCATAAAGACCAAGGAAGGCAACCACGTTCTGACCTAGAAGAGACCATTCACAACCTTCGAGCCAATCGACATGAAGAGTGAATCCAAGCAAGTGCGTGTTCGGAGTTACTGCAGGGAAATTTCTGGGCTTCATGGTTTCCCAAAGAGGGATTGAAGCAAACCCAGAAAAGATCAAGGCGCTCATTGACATGAAGGAACCTACCACCATCAAGGAGGTCCAGAGACTTAATGGAAGAATTGCAGCCCTTGGAAGATTCATCGCCAAGTCCGCCGAAAAGTCACTGCCTTTCTTCAAGGTATGAAGGGTACCAAGAGCTTCTCCTGGACTCCCGAATGCTCGGAAGCGTTCCTCCTGTTGAAGGAGTACTTGGGTTCCCTCCTCGCTTAGCGCCCACTACCGGTGAAATGCTATACGTCTTCCTAGCTGCCACTGATCACGCTGTCGCAGCTGTCCTAGTTCGAAAGGATGAAGGAATTCAGAAGCCTGTCTACTATGTCTCAAAAGCTCTGTCTGATGTAGAAAGCAGATATTTTAATGTGGAGAAGATAGCATACGCACTAGTCATTGCTTCAAGAAAGCTGCGTGCATATTTTTCTGCACACCCTATCACCGTCTACACCAATGAACCATTGAAGAAAATCCTTCACAAGTTGGACGGCTCAGGACGTCTCCTTAATTGGTCAATCGCTCTAACGGAGTTTGATATCACTTACCAACCAAGGAAGACCCTCCTAGCACAGCCTTTGGTTGACTTAATGGTCGAGGCGCCTTTATGGGGCGAGCATCTCCCCACCTCCCTAAGCAAAACGCGCCGGAGGAAAAGACTCTCCCATTGAACTCCCATCCAACTGTTGGATCACGTATACGGACGGATCAGCTACCAAGGAAAGAAGCGGAGCCTGAGTAGTACTAGCAGTCCAGAAGGAGAATATACTATACAAGATGCCATCCGCTTCGGGTTTCACGCCTCTAACAACCAAGCCGAATACGAGGCTCTCATATTTGGCATTGAGTTGGCCTCCTTCTACGGAGCAACGAAGGTGGCTGCTGCATGACTCCCAGCTTGTTGTCAAACAAGTGAAAGGAGCATATAACACTCAAGATGTCACCCTTGCCAAGTATAGAGACCTCGGTCCTAGATATGACCAGAAGAAAATGGAATTTTCGAGCTCAAGCAGATAGGAAGGGGAGACAACCAAGTCGCAGACGTTCTCTCCAAACTAGCCACCATGGATGTGTCTCCTTCGGAGACCAACCCATATGTAGTTTATGCCGAGGAACACCGCGTATGAAAGATTACAAGTCATGCTTAGGACGAGGAAGAGAGATGCTGGATCGATGACTACATCGAATACATTGAGAAGGAGAAACTCCCAGAAGATGATGCTAGAGCCAAGCTTATCAAGAAGAGGTCTCCAAGATTCGTGGTGATGAACGGAGTCCTCTACCGAAGATCTTTCACGAATCCCCTGCTAAGGTGTGTCTATCCCAAGGAAACCGAGAACCTCTGGTGTAAGTACATGAAGGTGTTTGCGGCGGACACCCGGGGGCCGTAACCTTAGCCGACAAAAGCATATCGCTAGGTTACTACTGGCCAAACCTAAGGGAAGACGTGCATGCCTATGTTCGAAAATGTGACAAATGCCAAAGGTTCTCTGACATTCCAAGACTACCTGCAGTCGAGCAAACACTTGTAATACCTACGTGGCCATTTGATATGCTGGGGATCGACCTCATTGGACCCTTCCCACCCGCCCGTGGTAATTGCAAGTACGTGATAGTAGCCGTTGATTACTTCTCCAAGTGGATTGAAGCCAAAGGCATTGGCCAAGATAACGGAAGAGAACGCGATCAACTTTGTTAAATGACAACATTTGGTGCCCACAGATTTGGCCTTCCGCATACAATTGTTTCTCGACCATGGCCTCCATTCTCCACGGCATTTACAACCGAATTGGGAAGAGTTAAAGTACGCCATGCAAAATCTTCAGCCAGCGAACCCCAAGGCAACGGTCAAGCGTAAGCCGCCAACAACCGGTCCTAACCGCCCTCACCAAGAATCTTGAAGGACGAGGGTAGATGGTTGGGCCGAACTTCCCCTAGCTTTATGGGCTGTTTCGCACAACCACCCGGGGCCAACCGGGAAACCCCATTCGCACTAACTTTCGGTTCCGAGGCTATGGCACCAGCGAGAGATGGCCATCCCTACAAGCAAGGAACTCCCATTATGATGAGCAAGTCAACAAGGTCAATAGGCTCCTAGACCTGGACCCGATAGATGAAAAACGACTAGTGCGCAGATGAGGATGGTGAATTACAAGCAAAGGACCAAGGCATATCACGACAAGAGGGTCATCAAAAGAGTATTCCAAGTTGGCGATTGGGTACTTAGAAAGATCGAAGCCACTGGGTCGGAAAGCGTAACAAAACAAGCTCTCCCCAAATTGGGAAGGTCCCTATATCATCACTCAAGTCATCCGAGAAGGGACCTACAGATTGAGGACCAAGGAGGGGAAGGATCTCAAGCATCCATAGCATTCGACAACCTTAGAAAATATTATCACTAGTCTAGTTTATTTTGCAATAGATTAGCTCTTTATTTTCGGTCTTTTATTTTCGGTCTTTTTGTTTTCTTTTGTCTTTTTAGTTGATAGGATTGCAGCTTGATGTAATCACATTTCAGTTCTACGAAAGCAGCTTCTTCCAACACGCAAAGCAACTATCGCCTCTTCACCCCAAAGACAGAAGATGAGGGCATTACCTCGCATTCTCCGATACACACAGCCAAGACCGAGGATCTTCCTTGGCACGATGGCTTACAATTGCCAAGACCAAGGATCTTCCTTGGCCTCGATGGCCTACACACGCCCAAGACCAAGGGTCCTCCTTGGCTCGATGGCTTAACAATTGCCAAGACCAAGGGTCTTCCTTGCCTGATGGCTTGACAATGCCCAAGACCAAGGATCCTCCTTGGCCGACGGCCTACACACGCCAAGACCAAGGGTCCTCCTTGGCACGATGGCTTAACAATTGCCAAGACCAGGTCCTCCTTGGCACGATGGCTTACACAGCGGCCAAGACCAAGGATCTTCCTTGGCACGATGGCCTACACACACTGCCGAGACCAGGACCACCTTGGCACGATGGCTTACAACTCTTCTAGTCGAGGGTCCATCTTGACTTAGGAGACTAACGGCCAAGGCCGAGGACTTTCCTCGGCCTAATGGCTGATAAACATCCTACCATGAATCTACTACGATTCAGGATTACAACATTCAAAGCCGAGGAAAACTTCCTCGGCCCAAATGAAGTACGAGTATAGTTACAAATAGGAATCTTCCTCGGCCCAACCACTTGCTCCACAAGGAACAAGGGACCTTCCTCGGATCCCACCTTCCTAAGGCTAGTGCATAGCATACCAAAATATAACCAAGTCAGTAAAGTGAAAAAGAATAATGACAAAGGATTTTTCATTGATATTCAAATGGAAATTACAAGGTCCTATTGTCTACATTACAAAAAAGAAGCAAAAAAGGAAAAACTATCCTAAGATGGCCGAGCATCCTCAAAAGGCTCTTCTAGCCAGTGGTATTATTGGAGCCGGGAGGGAGGAAGGGTCGTTTGATGGGCTTGGGCATCGGCTTCCTACTGCTCCCCACCTCGGCCTCTAGGTCCTCGGGCTCGTCGGCGTCTTGGATCGCCTCCACTAGGTCTTTAATATTGCCGGGGACAACGAAGCCGGCTTCCACACTTCCCCGCAAGCATGGGCATCCTTGGCAGCCTATCGGCCATGTTGCTCTCGAATAAGGGACCAAGTGATGGAGTGCCACGACCTCCTCGGCATATTGATCCGCATTAGTGGGCAATCTTGTTGATGTCCGGACCGAGTGGAGGGATTAGCTAAAATGCTCCGGCCAAGTGGAGGTAGCCATCCTCGAACATGGTGCCGTTTGCTCGTCAACAGCCTCCCTGAAGGCAGTGGCCATCATCGGTTCTGAAAGCCGAGCTCTCCTTGAACCGAGCTACGGCCTCTTCCTCCACTAGCTGGAAGGGTAGCTTCCGATCCTCGGCACTTGGCCTCGGCTTCCTCGGCCTTGATGCCGATGAAGCTCGGCCTTATACGCCTTGGCACAGGCAAGCTCTTCATTTTGAGCCGGAGATGTTCCTCGGCTTTTTGACCTTTCTTCCTCGGCCCTTTTTACCTCGGCCTCAACCTTGGCCTTGGCCGCCTGCGAAGCTCGGCATCCTTGGCTTCTAAAAGTTTAGCCAAGGAAGACTTTCTTTTCGCTCTTTGCTTGAGCTGCCTTGGCCTCATTCGGGCGCCTTGTCTTCTTCTTAGCCGGCACGTTCTCGTGCGCGTGGCGAAGCCAGCGAAAGATAAATCATCGTTAGGAAGACAAATCAATATCAAAGATAATAACCCGAAAGGGATCAACATTTACCTCGGCAATCGGGAGTCCCTTGTGGCAAAGCACGGTATCCTCGTTAGGACCCTCTTTGCAAAGGGTTTCATAAGCATCCTCGTCCATAGCCCTTTGGATGGGAGCTCGGCCCAATCTCGCGAAGGGTCCCTCCCTTGCCGAGGGGAGTCCCACAAGACGAGGAATACCAAGGGACATACTTTTGGCCGGCTCGTCGGCCTCTTCAACGATCTTGGCGGCGAACGTTCAAGGGAGGAGCATCAGCCTCGGGGCCGCACGCGCTTGCCGTTTGGCCGCCAGGCTCCTCGGCGGCGCACTTGGAGTTCTTTTGGGCGACCTCCTTTGGACGAGGTTAGCTTCCTCGGTTGCTTCTTCCTCGGCATCAACATGGAGGCTATGCCCCTCTACGGTTGATGGGTTGGTTTGATTATCGACGGGGTTCCTCGGCATCCACTTCCCCGTGCAATTTAAGGGGAAGGGGTTGGTCGTCGAACATTAAGGATGAGGTTACGTGCATTAGCATCCTCCCTCCTTTACGTTAGAGCGGTTTTCTTGCTCAACCTCCTCTTCCTCTTCCACGAGCTCCTGAGGGCTTAGTCTCTCCATTGCGAGGGTAGCTTCTTCCTCGGTGGTCAAATCTGTAAAGACAAGGAAGAAATGGTCAAGTACGAGCAAGAAAACCCACGGTCAAGTACGAGCAAAATAATATGACAAAAATTACAAGTGTAAGATAAAAGTTTACGTCCAACAATGTTAGGTGCTCCAATACATTGGTCACGGGGGCAGCTCATCATGGCACCTAATACAATCCTCGTGAAATACGAAGCCGGGATGTACCGTCCAATCGTTGAAGCGACGCCCTCTTTTAACATTGACGAGGGGAGCCACCCGTCCTCGTTCCCAGACATCAATCCTGCTGGATATAGAAATGATCCGAGGACTCAACTTGCTTCCAATCCAGGACCCCTACCCTGGCAAACTCTTCCAGGCAGCTTGATCAAATCTTTGGTCCATCCGTATTGTTGGACGCGAAAGGAGGAGGTTGGATCATCACAAGGAGATTGGAACTCCCGGCCTTGGCGGCTCTCAACGCGGATAACGTGGTTATCCCGGCTGGAACTTTCTTGGACATGGGAAGAAGCAACTTGGGTTTCCTATTGGCACTCCTAATAACTACAAGCCATTGTTCCTTGATGACTTGGACAATGTAGAAGTGACGGAAGGCTCCCGTAGTCGGTTCATAGCCTAAAGCTACGGCAAAGGATGATGAAGCTAACGAGAACCCTAGTACCATTGGCTCCTAGCATGGCCGGCCTTGCCTTTACATCATCCAAGAACTCACAAATGAAGGGGTCTAGGGGAAGACGGAGTCACTTGTTGTTGAAATTGTTTGAAATAAAAATGGACGTAATCTTGGCTATAATAGAAGGCCGTCTCTTCTTTCTCCCGTCTTCGGCTCTATCTTGCCCATATAAGTTAATTTATATTGGCCACGATCCACTTTGTACTTGGTGTGCAGCCTCTCGGCCCATGGGATCCCCGAGGTTTTGGTGCCCTCTCGATTTGCTTTCCTCGGCTTACACCCTGCTCCTCGGCTTCTTCTTCGGACAAGGCGGGCGTCGGCTTGCGCACCTTGAACGAAGGCATTAACTATTTGAGTAGACGAGGAGGGCTCTCCTTCTCTTCCCGTCATATCGCATAAGGACGAGGAGACAAAATTATTTACCTCGTCGATGGTGATTAAATGACGGGGAAGGAAGATTCCCCTCCTCGTCATTCCATAAGGCCGAGGAAGGAAGATTTCCTTCCTCGTCATTTCATAAAGAGCAGGAGGGGGCCGTACCTCCATGAGGCGCTCACGCATTTCGCGATTGGAGGCCGGGTAGAAACGATTCGATGTGCTCCACCATCTCGGCCCTATCCCCAAACACTATAATATTTGGTGACCCGGAATCAATCCTATCTATTCTTGTGAAATCGGGTATTGGATGAATAAACGAGAGCGACCATAACCCCTCATTGCTTGCTTATATCATCCAAGTTCGGCATCGACCATGGACCCCTTTCTCGCCGATATACCCTTAGATTACCGGTGTGGTATCCATAACGAGAATCGAGGGAATGGTCCCAAGAACGAGCCATTTCTAAGGGAATCAAAGATTAAAGGGAGTTCATTTCAATATCCAAGAAAATTCATACAAAATGCAAAGAGAATCAAAGACTTGAAGTTTGAGAGTTTAAAACAAAAATTCATGAAGAAAAGCTCCATTCTTCAACAATGGCGGTTCTTGGCATGGACAAAATCACTCCTAAGCCCTAGAAAACGCTGGAACATGAAAGGAAGTTGTAAGAAAAGGAGAAATTTCATACACGAGTTTGCAAGAATGAATGGAATCATTGCGAGAATGCAACTTCGCGGAAAAATAGAGCTCGCCGGAAACCGGGTTCAAGATCGGCTGTGTTCGTAGGTGAGTTCTTGCCAAATGCTCTCAATTGCTTGGGGTTTGTAAAGAGTAAAATGAAAGGGGTTTTAGCTTTTATACCTCCCCAAATCGGGTCGACCCATGGGTAAAGCGTAGATTCGGGTGAGGCGCCCCAAGAATTAAATGCTAAATACAGTTATCAAGGCGTGACAAGACTGGGGGGGCCCCATGTCATCATCAGAATAGTAACCGTCAGATACCCACCAATGACGCGTGTAAAACCTGTTCGTATCCCATATGCCGAGGACGAGCTAACTTTCTATTCGTCTAAGCCGAGCTAGAAAGTTGGGGGCCACTGAACGGTATAAACCGAGCTACGAACATAGGCTTGCCCGAACCTGGGCCCAACTATATTGGGTCATGGATATTATGTATTCATCAAGTATTAGGGCCGAGCATTCCCTTCCTCGTATGCCGAGGAACGTTTACCTTGGCCTTATGTCGCCATTCTTGGGCCGGCCTGTCTCAATTACCGAGGAGAGAAAAGTCCTTTGCTCGGCATGTCACCAATTACCGAGGAAACAAAAGTATTCTCCCCAGCATATTTTCATGTCGGCCATTCATCAAGTGACGAGGAAGCAGGATCGTTCTCCTCGGCTAATTTGCCAAAGGCCGAGGAAAATCATTTGCCTTCCTCGGCGTTCCGGCTAGCAGGTACAATCCTTATTCAACAAGGATTATACAGTTGTAACCCAATCAGGATTACAGTTACCAATAGCAATTCAAGTCAAACAATGACTCCTTAACAGATATAATTCTCTTAAGATTATATCTTATCTCTCTACAAGTTCACTCCAACATGGATTCTACCTATCCATTCTTATAAATACAAGCCCCATGGCTCATTATTCGGTACGTGACTTTTTACATTGGAAAAACTCTGTCCATTTGTTTTCTCATATACAAACCGTGAACTTACTCTCACGCCGGAGGGCCTTTAGCCGGATCCGCCCCGGCTTAGTTTACGTGTTTTCTCTTATTTTCAGGCCTTGCAATCGCCGGAGCATTCGACGCTTGGATTTGGGCTGTTTTGACGATTTTGGC
This sequence comes from Adenophora triphylla var. japonica, assembly GCA_022495995.1. NCBI lineage: Eukaryota > Viridiplantae > Streptophyta > Magnoliopsida > Asterales > Campanulaceae > Adenophora > Adenophora triphylla. Next base: position 119,012 of record JAFEMH010006183.1, on the reverse strand, counting down.
ATCATCAATGGTTTTAGGAAATGGGAAAGCAGTTTGTCTGGCTCATTGGCTGATCAGAGGGTGAAAAGGGGAAGAAGGATAAGGCAGTTGGACTTAATTGCCAAGGCTCAACGTTGAGAGAGACCGAAGAGAGGTCTACACAGAATGTTAAGGAAAAGACCCGACTTGGGGTTTTCTATGCATTACATACAATTTATATATAGGATGGTTGCATTACATTACAAGAGTCCTACCATACTACTCTTATTCTAAATTATTCTAAAGAAAGATATATAAGAATAAGTCTATTACTTATCATGATCTAAACAATACTCCCTCCGTGTCGGGTCAATGGAGACTTATTTCCTTTTTGGATAGTCTCACATGATTGGAGACTGTCCAAAATGGAAAGAATGTTGTGAGTGTAATAGTAAAATAGGAGAGAGAATGAGTGGAGGGAATAGTAAATTATAATGGTGTTGTGAGTATTAAAATACTGTAGGAGAGAGAATGAGTGGAGGAAATAATGAAGATTCTTTCCTTTTTCTTAGTTATTGTGCCCAATTTTTTGATGTCTATTGACCCAACACGGAGGGAGTATTTATCTACCTAAATTAGTTACATACATAATATTGTGAGTGACTTGCAGAGCAAGTGAAAATAAATATCATGTCCAATACAATGTTGATATGAATGATGATACAGATGAAAAAGAAGAGATGTGGTCCACATGCAAATCTGATGGAAAACAAACAGAGGTAGATGCAGCAGAGCTTCTACTGATTCTTGAAGAAAAATATGATGAGCTTTCCATTACCAATGGTAATTATTGAAATTGCAGTAAAACTTGCTATATACTACTCCCTCCGTCCCGCTAGTAATCGCACTGTTACTGTTTGCGCGGGAATTAAGGAATAAAATAATGATATAAATGTTGTGAGTGTAAAAGTAAAATAAGAGAGATAATGAGTGGATGGAATAGTAAATTATAATTGTATTGTGAGTATTAAAATAATGTAGGAGAGAGAATGAGTGGAGGGAATAGTAAAGATTCTTTGCCATTTTAGGAAGTGTGCGATTTGTAATGGGACGTCCAAAATAGAAAGTGTGCGGTTTGTAGCGGGACAAAGGGAGTATGTTTCTTGGTTTTGTGCAAAACAATCTCTCTTAGTTCATTCTTTTGACTATTCTTTGGCATGTCGAATGACCAACTGGATTTGTGCACAAGCGAAACTTTTAAAAAATGAATGCTAAATTCTTTTTTCTGATCGATAGAGTATGCTAAGGACTTGACTACATATCTACAATACTGCAAGGTTGTGGTTTTTTCTGGACCAGAGCCATCATTTGAGGACCATGAGAAACAGAAAATAATAGATGACTTATGGCACTTTTATCAAGAAAAAAGGTGAGTTTTTGTTCAAAAGCTTTTGTTACTTTCTTTTCTCTGTCTTTAGTTACTTTTTAAGTTGACACTCATTCATTAACTATTACTCCCTCCGTCCCGGTTTACTTGGTACCAACTTTTTGGGTGTAGGAATTAAGGAAAAGTGATGTAAGAAAGAGAAAAAGTTAAATGTTGTGAGTATGAAGAATTAAATAGGAGAGAAAATGAGTGGGAGAATAGTTAGGAGAGAGAATGTTGTGAGTGTAAAAGTGAAGTAAGAGAGAGAATGAGTGGAGGAAATAGTGAATATTCTTTTCCATTTTGGGCAGTGCCAAGTGAAGTGGGACGACCCAAAATGAAAATTAGTGTCAAGTGAAGTGGGACGGAGGGAGTACTTCATTAACATTATTGTCGGTTTATGAAAATTATTTTCTTAATAATTATTCTTTTTATTTTCATCTACTCCATTATATGAACTATATAATGGAGTAGATGATTTTGCAAGGAAATACAACTAAGCATTCACGGGTGTTAGACTAGTTTCAATTAATGAAGTAAAACAAATTCCAATACAAAGATAAAATAGATAATTGAATACTTTTGAATTAAAAGCAACTGTTATTTTGGATCAAACATTTTGTTCAAAAGTGATAATTATCTTGAATCTGAGGGAGAATAATATCATACTTTTAATATGTTATGTGTGTAATGAGTTTCAATGACATTGTTTTAGAAACGGAGGGAACATAATATTTTGTACTCGTTTTTGTAAATTGAATGATATTTTTGTTAAAAATAACTTATTAAATTTTTTCTTAAAAAAATATTTTTTTCATAATTTATTAAATTTTTATAAGAACAAATTAAAAAATAAATAACAGTATTTATAATTTATTCTATTATACAATTTACTTATGTACCAAATCCCCCATATCTTGATATTTGACTATTTAATGAGAATGGGGCAATCATGATTACATATTTAATCTCATTTGTGTGGACAAAATCAAATGCCTTATCCACTTGTACGTTATCTATAGTATAAATGGCAACAAGGATGAGCAGTACAATGAATAGTTTCAAATGGATTTTTTTCTATTTTGTTCTCGCTAAGTTGTCTCTTTTCCATTTTGCCCTTAAAAAAAATTGTTTTTTAACTTAAAAAAAAAATGTGTTCCGAACACTGGCTTTTACTAGTAGTTGATATGTTTGGCAGCTAGCCTAGGTGTAATGTCATGGAAAGTTTTGTGAAAGAGCCAATGTATTTTAAGATTATTATCCAAAATTGACTCCTTAAGCAAAATATTGATATAGAGTTATCTTTCTATTTTAAAGAAATTTAAGATGTTTAGACATTGTGGCTTCCAAAGCATATCACAAAGATAATTTAGAAAGTATTATATTTTGTCAAATAATAAAAATAATAAATGTCACATTTTTCTTTTTGATTAATTTTAGAATAAATATCACGTTTTCTGATAAGAAATAGTTCAGTGCAATTTTATTATTATACAAGTATAAGGTCTGAGGACCCTAAGTCTCCTGTGCGAAATGTAAAAGTTATAAAAGCTCAAGCGAGATGCAAAATTACACATAAACCCACACTCACATATATCACTCATCTGTCGCTCATATACTCAAAGATATAAGGCTAAAAATACTCTTATACCTATATATAACAACATTTTTTTTCACATTTTTTTATCTTTTCTTAAAAATAATAATAAAAGACTCATATTTTATTAAATAATCTTCTCATATACCTACCTATAACTAAAATTATAAAACTATTTATAATTAGCTATGAGAGTATTTTTTTTCACATATTTTCTTAAAAATAATAAAATTCACTCGTATATCCAAGGTTATAAATTATAATTATTCTTATATCTAGGTATATTTGTTTCCTTCAAATTGTGAAAAAATAACTACTATACCTTAAGTTATAAGAGTTGACGAAGATCAGATTCGGCAATAGCGGGCACGGCCGTACTTGATATGCGACACGATCGTGCTACACTGGAATGGCGACGGTGAGAGGGATTTTATGAGATTTTGATTTCGACCTTTAATAGTAAGTGTTTGGACTTTTGTATCTCGTCTAAACTATTATGTAAAATAATTTGGGGAGAGTGGGCCTCATGTAATTAAACCCGACCATGGACCCTAGGGCTTACAGGCGAGATATCAAACCTATAAAAGCCCAGGCGAGATGTAAAATTTCAAAGAAACTCATGTTTACACATTATTCATGCACGTCGCTCTTATAACCAAAGATATAAGACTGAATTACTCTTATACCTTAAGGTATAAAAGTATTTTTTTTTCACAATTTTTCATTTAAAAAAAAAATTTTATATGGGATGCAGGTATATATGGGATTTTGATATCGATCCTTAATAATACGTGAACTTTTGAATCTCGTATTAACTTTAATGTAAAATGATTTTGAGTGAAGGGGTCTCATGGGATTATTCCCAAGAATAATAAGCAATGATATTTTTTTTAAAATATTGATAAGTCAACTACAATATTTATTACGAGGAGAACGAATATTTTGATTAATTATTAATTAAGAAAAATTGTAAATAAAATCACTTACTCCCTCCGTCCCACAAATATACGTATAGACTTTTTGGTTCGGCACGAAGATTAAGGTAAAAAGTGATAAAAGTAATATGTTGTGAGTGTAAAAGTAAAATAGGAGAGAGAATGAGTGGAGAGAATAGTAAATTTAAAAAGTGTTGTGAATAGAGAAAAGTGAGTCTCATTTCCATTTTAGGAAAGTATAGATTATTGTGAGACGCCCAAAATAAAATTTTTTATAGATTATCGTGGAACGGAGGGAGTATTCATTTAGAAAGTCAAAAACAAAGAACCTTCCTTTTCTCCCTTCTTTTGTGTCTCCCCCACTACCACCCACCGCCACCTTTTTCCCCACGCCCTCCTCTACCTCTCTATGAATTCTGTCAAGGCCACCTCCCTTTCTCTTCCCCCATTCCACCCTAGAAATTCAACAACCCTTTTTTACCAGGAATTGATCACCAGACCTTAAACTCTTCGGTTTCTAAGTGCAATCGTACATTACTACTACCACCAAGCTTACTCGTTGCTGCAATTTGGGTTCTAAAGTTTCATATTTTTTAATTCGGAATTCAATTTCTAACTTGCGTCCATGGCGCTTTTGGTTGCAGCCATGGCGATTTTGTAAATCTATCCGACAGCCACGCCACCACCACCTCTTCCTCCCTCCTCACGTCCACCTCCGCCGCCCATCTCATCTTCTTCACCATCCTCTCTTAATTCGCCTCCTCTCGCCCTTCCCCCCTTCCTCCCCTCCCCCACCTTCACCCTCCGCCTCTCAATTCTCTGTCTTTCCCTCGGCCTCTCCGCTCAAACTGTAGCTACCATTTTCATGGCAGTTCGTTTTTTTTTTTTTTTGTGTGTGTGTGTGTGTGTGAATTCATACAGCGCTTTGAAATCAGATTTGAAAAAATTAGGATGACATATAGTGGTTGACGATGAATCTGGGTTTTCAATTTTGGTTGTTTGATTTTGAAATGTTTGATATTTTTGCTGTTTTGAATTTTTTGGGTTTTGAACATATATTTAGGATGTCTTCTTTTGGCGTGGTGAGATGGTGGCAGAAGGTGGTGGTGAGACAGTGGAAGAAAGTGGTGGTGGGTGGTGGTGATATATTTAATGGGAAAGATGACGGAATTGAAAACAAAAGTAAATATAAATACTAAAGTTAAAAATAAATAAAGATTAGTGATATCTAAAAAGATTAATAAGTCAAGAACTAATCTATAGTATAAATGGGAACTCTCCCATGAACAGTTTTTTGAACAGTTTTAACGGGGGATTTTTCCATTTTGCTCTCACTATTTGGTTCATTTTTCATTTCGCCCTAAAAAAAAAAACAAAAAATTATGGTCTTGGACACGGGCTTATGCTAGTTTATAATAAGTAAAATCTACAAAAGGTTAATGGAAAGGAAATTATCGAAAATACTTTAAAATATGATCACATTTGATACACATAATTATTTAACGAAAAAAAGTAACCCCATTAACGATCGTGATCATGTATGAAAAAATAAATTAATTCAATATATTGTATGCAAAAATATATTAGTCCAATGTATTGTATGAAAAAAAAATAGTTTGCAAAAAATATATAATACACTAATTTTAGAGTAAGTTTTAAGGAAAATCTGTTTACTCATAAGTTATAAAAAGCACATTTTCATCCTTAAAAATATCAAGTTTAGATTTTAAAACATTGAGTTTAGGTCTTAAAATACCTAGAAATTAAAATAGTGAGTTTAGGCGTTAAAACAGTGAGTTTAAGCTAGAAAATAAAATTGCGAGTTTAGGCCTTAAAACAATGAATTTAGGCTTGAAAATACTAAGTTGATATATTTAAAAATAGAATATTTTATAACTTATGAAAAAACAATTTCTCTCAAAATTTTCTGTTAATTTTATTTACAATTTTTCTTATTAATTAATTGCAAAGAAACTTAGATAGTACTCAGACTTGGCATGAATTAATTACATATAGTGTCATCTCATTGGTGGTGGGGACAAATAGAATCGAATCAAATCAAATCCCTTACCTCTTGACTCTGAAGTAGATGTCGGCAGGTGCATTGCAGAAAATCCAATTAACGAAGCCAGCAAAGGAATTTGGGTAAATCAAGTTTTGAGGTTATGGTTAAAATAGTATTAATAAGGCTCCATTTATTTTGAGGTAAAATATTTTTTGAAAAACGTTTTTTGAAAAATATTTTTCTGTAAAATATTTTTTTGTAAAATATTTTACGCAAGTAGGGCGTAAATGTTTTATGGAAGAAGGGTGTAAAATGTTTTCGATTTTTTGGTAAGGAAAATATTTTTCGAAAGGGCGCAAACTGTTTTTTTTTATTTATTTATTATTATTATTATTATTATTATTATTATTATTATTATTATTATATATTTATTTTTTTTTTTTTTTATTATTATTATTACTATTATTATATTTTTTATTTTTATTATTATTATTATTATTATTTTATTATTATTATTTTTTTTATTTTTTTATTTTTATTATTATTATTATTATTATTATTATTATTATTATTATTATTATTATTATTATTATTATTATTATTATTATTATTTTATCATTATTATTATTATTTTATTTTTTATTTTAATATTAATATTATTATTATTATTTTATTTTATTTTATTTTTTATTATTATTATTTTATTTATTATTATTATTAATTTAGTATTATTATTATTATTGTTTATTTATTATTATTATTATTATTATATCATTATTATTATTTCTTTTATTTATTTATTTATTATTATCATTATATTATTATTATTTTTATTATTTTATTTTTATTTTTATTATTTTATTATTATTATTATTATTATTATTATTATTATTATTATTTTATTATTATTATTATTGTTATTATTTTATTATTATTATTATTATTATTATTATTATTATTATTATTATTATTATTATTATTATTATTATTATTATTATTATTATTATTATTATTATTATTATTATTATTATTATTAAAATGAGGAAGTAGAATGTTGTACCTTGTGAAATATGAGTTGTACATGAAGGGCACCATTTTTCGAAAAATGTTTTACTTAGTACAAGGTCAGTAAGTCGTTTTATTTAGGAAGGGCGTAAAATGTTTTCCGGAAAACGTTTTCTCCATTTTTCGGAAAACAACCAAACATCAGAAAACGACTTATTTTCCGAAAAACATTTTTCGGGAGCTCAACCAAACAACGGAAAATGAGTTATTTTACGAAAACGAGTTATTTTACGGTAAAACAAACGGGGGCTTAGTATTTCCCTCGTCCTAACATTATTATTAAGGGTCCATCTTCTCATTTGCATCGCAAATTAAGAAATGAAAAGAGATACTCCCTCCGCTCCATGATAATTTGCAAAAAGACACCTCTTGAGCGTCTCACAATAATTTGCAAAGTTTCAAAATGAAAATAAGACCCACTTGTCTCTACTCACAACCATTATCCACTTACTCCACTTTCTCTCTTCTACCCAATCATCTATACTCACAACACATCACCTTTATTACTTTTTTCATTAATTCTTATGTCATCTCAATTTGTAAATATAATCATGGGACGAAAGGAGTAAGAATTAAAAGTCAAGTGAGTTGCGAATATAGTTGACCTAAACACTATTTATAATATAAGTGTGCTTAAATGGATAATCGAAATAATTTTCAAATTTTGTTTTAATTAAGAATAAATTAAAAAAAATACTATATTGTAAGATTGAGAGAAAATATAATAAAATTAAGTACTCCCTCCGTCCCAATCTAAATGTCCAAGCTTTCCTTTTTGGGCGTCCCATTGAAAATGTCTCATTTCTAAAAAAGGAAACTTTTTTTTCACTATTCCACCCACTCATTCTCTCTCCTACTTTACTTTTACACTCACAACATTCTCTCTCCTAACTATTCCTCCCACTCATTCTCTCTCCTATTTAATTTTTCATACTCACAACATTTAAATTTTTTCTCTTTCCTACCTCACTTTTTCTCTTTCTTACCTCACTTTTCTTAATTCTCGCGCCGAACCCATTTTTGAACATTTAGATTGGGCGGAGGGAATATTAATGTAATGTGCAATCCTTAGACAGTCCAAATCTTGATTTGAACCGCTATTTATTTGCTGCAGCACTTTAAATATTCGATAACGAAATGTAAAAATTCAATTATACGACATAAAAATTGGACAAACAAATGTAAAAGATTTTTTTTTACATTCATAGTATAAGTTTATATGCACTACTAAATAATTTACATTCATATTAGTACAAAAATATATTTTTATATTTATCTAATATATTTAACTTTGTATTGTACGTTTTATATTGAATTATTTATTATCAAATTTTTATCGCTACAACACTACTGTAACAATTCAGATCTATCCAAATCTAAACTTGCATAACTCTCAAAATCAATTGAGAGATATAGATAAAATCGATTGAATTTGACTAACAATTAAGTTTATTAATTTATTTAACTTAAAGGAGTACGGAGTATATAATATTGTAATTGGTGACAAATTTTAAAATATATCTAACTCTTAAACTTTAATCAAAATCTATAACTATATAAACACTTCAGCACACCCCCCATTTTTTCGCTCAAATTAGAACTGAGATTAAATAGAGGCTAAGTTCATTACTCATTTACTAAACACATCCCCTTTAATAACCCGAAATAAAATTTGAAAAATCTGAGATAATCTCACAACGTCTAGAAATTGAAATGCTAGGAAATGAAGTAGTATATATTGAGAGGCATTAGCATTTGAAAACCAATTGGGATATTAATCCCACATCGTCTAGAAATTGAAATGCTAGAAAATGGAGTAGTATAAATTTTGGGGCCTTTGACTCCTTAGTGAACACCAGCTTTCTTGATGTATAAATTTTGGGGCCTTTAGCTCCCTAGTGAACACCAACTTTCTTTGTGTTCGGCACGCCTAATCACCGCCAAATGACTCATTAACTAAGACTTTTCATAGCTCCTTAATTTCTCAAGAAAGCTTTACATTTAGTATATATATTGAGAGGCTTTAGCATTTGAAAACCATACATCTAGTATATATATTGAGAGTCCTTAGCATTTGAAAACCAAATGTGATATTAATCCCACATCGTCTAGAAATTTAAATATTAGAAAATGGAGTAGTATATATAGAGAGGTCCTTAGCATTTGAAAACCAAATGAGATGAGATATTAATTCCACATCGTCTAGGAATTGAAATGCTAGAAAATGGAGTAGTATAAATTTTGAGACCTTTGGCTCCTTAGTGAACATCATCGTCTAGGAATTGAAATGTTAGGAAATTGAGTAGTATAAATTTTGGGGCCTTTGACTCCATAGTGAACACCAGCTTTCTTTGTGTTGGGCGCGCCTAGGTCACGCCTAGGGCGCCTAATCACGGCTAAATGGCTTCTTAACTAAGACTTTTCATAGTTCCTTAATTCTCAAGAAAGCTTTCCATTTATTGAGAGGCCTTAGCATTTGAAAATCAAATGAGATATTAATCATACCTCGTCTAGGAAATGGAATAGTATATATTAAGATGTCTTAGCATTTGAAAACCAAATGAGATATTAATCCCACATTGTCCAGGAATTGAAATGCTAGGAAATTGAGTAGTATATATTGAGAGACCTTAGCATTTGAAAACCAAATGAGATATTAATCCCACATCATCTAGTAATTGAAATGCTAGGAAATGGAGTAGTATATATTGAGAGGCCTTAGCATTTGAAAACCAAATGATATATTAATCCCACATCGTCAAGAAATTGAAGTGCTAGGAAATGAAATAGTATAAATTTTGGGGCTCCTTGTGAGCACCAGCTTTCTTAGTGTTTAGCGCGCCTAAGTCACGCCTAGGGTGCCTAATCACCGCCAAATGGCTCCTTATCTAAGACTTTTCATAGCTCCTTAATTTCTCAAGAAAGCTTTCCATTTTCGTTTCCCGCTCACAACCAGTTTTGAAATTGAAAATTTGATCGATTTTATCATTTCACATTTGTAAGATAGTAACTTGCTATAAAGAAAAAATAGAAAAATAAAAGGGATAGATATGTGACGTGCTTTATGGAGAGCAACTTCTCCTATTATTTCTAACTTTCTTTGAAATAATTTTTTATCCGTGCGTTTAACGCAAAGGTGTATCACTAGTTATTAATAAAACTCTATGTCCCATTCGAAAGTCTCCCTCTCTCTCTCTCGGCTTATTTGTGGGCCCCACACCTTATATTCACAACAATTATTCACTAATTATTGTATACTTCACTTTTTCTCTTCTATCTCACTTCGTTTACTCCCTATGTTTCATTCGGAAAGATACAAAATAAGTATTGCACGAAAATTAAAAAAAGTATATAGTGTAATAAGTGTTTTGAATATGAAAAGTGAGTTAATAGAGAAAATGTGGGGTACAGAATAGTAAGTGAATACTTATTGTAAGTATAACAAGTGTATCCCATTTATAAAGAAGTATTAAAAAGTTTATATTATGAGTGTGTGCCTTTTTAAATGGGATATTCAAGATGAAATTTTGTGTAATTTTGAATGGAACGGAGAGAGTATACCACTTATATTTATATTTTTAATTTTTGAAATTACTTATTTTTTAAAACCCAAGTCGAGACGAAGGTAGTAGAATTTTTGAAGTGACACAAAATTATAGAATACTCTCTCCGTCTTATTATAAAAATAAAAGGCACAAAAGTTACATTTTGGTGTTCCATTACAAAAATCACAAGTTTAAAAAGATAAGTTTTTAATACTTGTTTATTAATGAGATTCACTTGTTATATTCACATCATCTATCCACATTATTTTTTTTTACCCCACTTTTTCTCTCTTATCTTACTTTTCATATTTTTTTACCCCACTTTTTCTCTCTTGATAACGGAGAAAGTAGAGCCATGCAACTAACAGACGTCTCATCTTCCGCCCACCATAAATTGTTGGTGGGTGACAGCGGTTAAAGTTAAATTTTCGAAATTAAATTCTCTTTTAACTTCAAAAATTTAGGGGCAATTGTTTGGGGTAGAAAAATCAGCATCCTGGCATTACATCTTGAGATCACAACTTGATAGTGCAAACCTGAGTTCACATCCTGCAGGGCTGTTACTTTGAGCCTATTTTTTAGGAACCGTTATCAAGACATGGAGTAAGATTAGGGGCAGTTATGGACCAAGTCAAACCTCTTTCAACAACCATCATAATCTACATTAACTTCCTGCCCGTAAATGAAGGAGCAATCTTAGGGATATTTATTATTTCCGTTACTACTTCTTGGTATTTAATCATAGGTGAAACACATGTAAACACACACTCACCTATACGAACATTGTTTGTACTCATACTCACTTTCCTCCACTATACTAATAATATACCATATTTCCGAGGTTTTATGCCGGTGAACAAGTTGTTCAAGGTTTTCCTCGTTAAATTCTTTTGTCATTTTGTTCTACCTTTTCAATCATTATGTTCCAAGGTACCTCGTTTAAATTGTTCAAATTTGGCCAAAACAGTGTGCATATCATGAAGATTTTGGACATACTACTGAGAACTACATTGCTCTAAGAAAATAAATCAGCCATCTTCTATCTAAGGAAATTCTCAAAGATCTACTAGGCAGACGACGTGGGCGAGCTGATAACCAGGAACAATAAGCTGAGAATCCACCACCTTCTCCAGTTCCATGATCAGTGAAGGGGCAGACATCTGTGGTACATCCTACTCAGCTGCCAAGTGCCATGCTTCAGACTCAAAGGAGGACATGTTGAACTTGCCAGCCAGACCCTCAGAGAAACTTAGCGGTCAGGAGATAACATTTGATGAAGATGACAAGGGTGACATCCTGGATCATCACCATGATGCTCTAGTTGTGACTTTACAAGTGACCAACTGCTTGGTGAAGCCTATTCTAATTTATAACGGGAGTTCTATCAATATAGTAACAACTGACAGCTTGGCAGGTATGGAGATTCCACTCGAACATGTTACTAGAAGTTCATCTGTTCTAGTTGGATTCAGTGGAGAAACCAAGCACACTTATGGAGAGATCAAGTTGCTAGTCTATGTTGAAGGCATAAATTCCATGGAGAGTTCTATGTCGTAGAGTGCCCATCATCCTACAACATCATTCTAGGGAGACCCTGGATTCACAACATGAAGGCGATTCTATCAACCTATCACTAGTATATCAAATTGCCAACACGTTGGGGAGTTGTCAAGGTAAAGGGGGACCATCAAATGGCAAAGGAGTGTTACAAGGTGTCCATGAAGGTGATGAGAACCCCTAGGCAAGCATAGCAATTAAATAAAAAGGCAGGGGATGTTTTGGAGGTAGCTGAGTATGATGTTAAGAAAATTCAACTTGACCCCTCCAATCCTGATGTCAAGGTTCTAGTTGGAGCAGATATTCCTCCCGAAATTGAGGGGGACATAGTAGAATTCTTGAAATGTAGGGCCAAATGTTTCATTTGGAAGCATGAAGACATGACTGGAATTAGTGACGACATCATCACTCACAAGTTGAACATTGATCCTAGCATAAAACCTGTCCATCAGAAGAGAAGAAAGTTTGCACATGAGCGCAACCAGATCATAAGGGAAGAGGTTAAAAGATTACTGAAGTCCAAGATGATCAGAGAAGTTGATTACCCAAGGTGTTTGGCTAACGTAGTAGTCGTGGAAAAGAAGAATGGCAAATGGCGTGTATGCGTGGATTTTACAAATTTGAGCAAGGCGTGCCCTAAAGATTCGTTTCATTTGCCCCACATTGATTCTTTGGTAGATGCAACAGCCGGCCATGACATCCTGAACTTCATGGACGCTTCTTCAGGATTTCAGCAAATACAAATGGAACCCTCAGATCAAGAAGACACCACCTTTATCACGCCAGAGGGAATTTATTGTTAGATCGCGATGCCGTTCGGGTTGAAGAATGCAGGTGCAACTTATCAAATACTGGTAAACAAGATGTTCAAAAATCAGCTTGGAGAAACTATGGAGGTCTTCATCGACGATATGGTGGTGAAATCGAAGCACACTGAAGATCATGTTGAGCATCTTAAAGAGGCGTTTGACATCTTAGAAGCTTTCAACATGAAGCTTAATCCCTCGAAGTGCAATTTTGGAGTTAGAGCTAGAAAATTCCTTGGATACATGGTGACCAAGAGGGGCATTGAAGCAAGCCCTGAACAGATCAAGGCCATCATCAGCTTGGAGTCACCTAGAACTATTAAGGATGTACAAAGGCTTACATGCAGAGTTGCAGCTCTTAACATGTTTATCTCCAAGTCATCTGATAGGTGCAGGTTGTTCTACGACGTACTCAGGAAAAACAAGTTGCTCCAGTGGACAGACGAGCATGAAATAGCCTTCCTCCAGCTTAAAGAATACCTCACATCTCCACCATTGTTGTCTAAACCAGAACAAGGTGAACCTTTATTCTTATATCTTGTAGTGTCCGAGAGTACAGTCAGTGCAATCTTGGCTAGAGAGCAAGATGGTACACAACATCCTGTTTAATATGTAAGTAAGTCTCTACTTGATGCAAAAACCAGGTACTCCCATCTTGAGAAGTTAATACTTGCTTTAATCACTGCTTCAACTAAATTACGCCATTATTTTGAGACTCATGCTATTACTGTCAAGACTAACTATTCTATCAGGAATGTGATGAGAAACCTGAGATGTCAGGTAGGATGGCCAAATGGTCAGTATAATTCAGTACTTATGACATACAATATGAAGCAAGGACTGTAATAAACTCACAAGCTTTGGTAGACTTCGTGGCAGATTTCAGTTCCAACTTGCAGCCTGAGGTCAAACTTGAAGTCCAACAACTTGAAGGTATTGGCTTTCCTAGGTATTGGATGTTATACACAGATGGAGCTTTAAATACCAGGGGCACAAGTTTTGGAATCGTCCTAAAATCACCCCAAGGAGACCTAATCCCTTAAGCTGTAGCTTGTGAGTTCAAGGCGACCAATAATGAGGCTGAGTATGAGGCCCTCATCATAGGTTTAACCACTGCTTTAGATTTAAATGTTAAGCATATTAATGTGTTTAGTGATTCCTTATTGCTGGTTAACCACTTTAATGGATCTTATACAGCTAAGCATGCCAGAATGACAAGTTATCTCGAACATGTTAAGATGTTGGCATGACAATTCGTAGATTTCACTTTCGAACAGATCCCAATAGAAGAAAATTTTGAAGTAGATGCCTTAGCCAACCTGGGTTCAAGTTGCAAAAGCATGTTGAATAATACCATCCCAATTATTCATGTCATACATCCAGCCATAGATCAACCTGAAGTATGCCAAGCTGATGACCATCCTGATACAATAACCAACCCTATTAGTAATTCCACTTCTTGGACATTGCCTATAATTTGATTCTTGCAGGATGGGACAGTGCCAACAGCTATGAAAAATCTAAGGTATTTCAGGATAAAGGTATCAAGATTTATTTAATTATTAATAATTTGTTTAGAAAGTCTGCATGTCTATATATGAGATGCTTAGAACCAGAACAAGCTGAAGAAGTCCTAAAGGAATTACATGATGGTGAATGCGGTAACCATGCTGGGGGCAAATCACTGTCATCTAAAGCATTGAGAACATGTTATTATTGGCCAACCATGCGTCAAGATGCAATCAAGTATGTCCATAAATGTGATATATGCCAGAGACACAGTAACATCTTACACCAACCTGCTGAACCACTACATCATATTCTATCACCTTGGCCCTTTATGCAGTGGGGGATGGATATAGTTGGCAAGCTACCAAAAGCGCCCGGAGGAAAAGTATTCATGTTGGCTTTGACAGATTATTTTTCAAAATGGATTGAAGTTGAAGCTTTTGTGCAAATTAGAGACAAAGAAGTGATATCATTCCTGAAAAGGAACATTATTAGCAGGTTTGGAGTTCCATCTGAGATTATATGTGACAATGGCTCTCAGTTCATCAGCAAGAAGACACAAGACTTCTGTGCAAGATGGGGAATCAAGTTGATAATGTCTACACCAGTTCATCCTCAAGCCAACGGTCAAGCTGAGTCTAGTAACAAGTTGATAATAAACAACCTAAAGAAACGTCTTGATCAAAAGAAAGGAAGATGAGCCGAAGAGCTACCCTTGGTACTTTGGGCAGACAGAACTACTCCAAAGAATGCAACTGGACATACCCCTTACTCCTTGGTGTTCGGTGCTGAAGCTGTTATCCCTGTAGAATTCGCAATCCCAACAACCAGATATTGTCTAACAACTCCAGAAGACAACCAACTTCTTCTTGCCGAAGTCCTGGATACTATTGATGAACTTAGGGACATGGCAAAGATCAGGATGGCAGCCTACTAGCAAAGGATTGCTAAGTTGTACAACAAGAATGTCCGTATAAGGAGATTTCAAGTTGGAGACATGGTCCTGAGGAAAGTTTTTCAGAACACACGGGAGTTAAATATGGGCAAGTTTGCAGCCAACTGGCAAGGTCCCTATCTGGTTGATGCAGAAGCTAGAAAGGGGGCATATAACTTATCAACCTTAGATGGCACAAGGATCCCAATAAGTTGGAATGCAATCCACTTAAAGCTGTACTTCATGTAAGTTGTAGCTTGTCCATTCAATTCCGAAAGTCAGGTATAATCTACTTTTCCTTATTTCAATTTATGTTATTTCAATTCAATTTATATTTTTTTTTCAAACTCTTACTGACTTAAGTATCGGAGGGGTGTTAGCCAAGCTAACACCCATCCCTAACATATTTCTATTTTACAAGGCAACTTAAGGTTTATATCCAAGACGACATGATCAACATGCTCAGTTCAAGTTGCAAAATAACCCCAAGATAACAAGGTGATGTTTCAGCTTGCTGAAATTCAAAGTTACTAAAACAATATGCAATCAATCTTCGAGTTGCCACAAGCTAAGTCAGATTCACACCAAAAAAGTTCAAAGTTACGTTCAAGATGTAAGGGTACACACCTTTCTAAGGTTTAAAGATTTTGCATCTTTCTTAAGTTATTAATGTTATTTACACCTTCGCCTGGGCGCACGTTTTTCATATTTTAGTTCAGTTGTAGGTGGGCCAATGTGTCATGTACATGTTGATTAACTTCTTGTACTTAATTAAAATTATGAACTCAAGTTGAAATCACAGGTTGTAACATTAACATGTTACCAAATGAACACAAGGTTTACAGATCTAAACATCTCCCCATTTCATTCCATTTTTTGTAGCTTCAACTTGCTACACATTCCTATTCTATTACATTCCTGAAATATTTCTAAGTTGTGACAACAACATGTTACACTTAGAAATTCATCTTTTCCTAGCAAACAAAACACCTAAAACATCCCAAAGTTTCCACCATGCTATCACAAGTCATGGAGAAACAACAGTGTTACAAAGCATGTCCAAACAGACATGCAAAAAACTTTACATCCTAAGGAATTCATTATCTAACGAGGACAAACCCCTCGGCAAAAATATCAAATTATAAACCATAAAATTATTTATGAGGACACCCCCTGAGTTGAAATTTAAAACATTAAAACATAAAGTAAATTGTTTTTTTTTAAAAAAACCTAGACAAATTAAAATTGTTTTTCCAAACCAGTAGAAAAATTACCTCAAATTTCATCTTTCTTCTCCTCTTGATTCTCTTCAACCTGCTCACCTTTATCAACATCTTGACACTTTGAGTTGACTTCTCCAACGTCAACACCTTCACCTAAAAACGCGTTCAACATGGCAACCTCATCTGCAATCCGCCAGTTGACATGTTGTCCCATCTCAAATTCTTTTATCATCTCGATTCTACTTTCCATCACTGACTTGCTGGCGTTAAACATGAACTTCTCCTTGACAGCCTCCAGTTCTTTCACATGCTCCTCAGCAATTGTTGACAGCTTGCTGCTTAAATTTTCAACATCCTTCTTTAACTTGTTGTTTTCACTAGCATAGACCTCAACCTGTTTCTCAGCCAGCGTGGCTCTAAAAGCTTCGAACTTGACCTTTTGATTAAGGACCTTGATTTTGTCGTCTTTGATTTCCATATCCTTGAGCAAACTAGCCACCAGATCCATTGTCTGCATTTAAAAAGTTCTCATCACTACAAAAAATAACCCATTTTATGACGGTCGACGGGCCGTAGCAAAAAACTCAAAAACCGACACAAAAGGTATTTGTGACAGTTTTGTGACAGTTTTGTGTCCGACTTAATTGCGCGGGTCACAAATACTTTGTGACGGGTGGTAAACCGTCATAATTGTTTTTTGTGACGGTCTTTGTTACGGTTCAGAAACAATGCAAAAGAAACTGTGTCATATGTTTAAGAGTTTTGTTATGCTTTTTTGCGACGGTTATGACCATCACAATTGATATATTTATTACGGTTCAAAAACAATGCCAAAGAAACTGTGTCATATGTTTAAAAGTTATGTTATACTTTTTTGCAACGTTTATAACCGTCACAATTGATATATTTATTACGGTTCAGAAACAATGCAAAAGAAACAGTGTCATATGTTTAAAAGTTATGTTATGCTTTTTTGCGACGGTTATAACCGTCACAATTGATATATTTATTACATTTATTTACACGTCACCTCAGATAATTGTGTGCGACATATTAGTTTGTGACCGTATTTGAACCGTAACATATATTTTTATGTGTCAGCAGTTTCTTTACAATAATAATAAAACAGTGCTGATATTTTTTTAATATTTCTAAAATGGTGGTATATTTTCACTAAATCACAATTTCTAGAAAATATGTATATGAAAAAGAGAACTTTTCCATTCCAAAATCAACAATACCACAATAATCCCAAAGTGCTTAGTATCCAAAAGAAATAATTTCATAATACTAAACATGTGCTAAATATATAACATTGTCCAAAAGCCATTATAGCCATAGAGTCATGTCAAAAGATAAACTTTAAAGTCACTAGCAGTGGAACTGTTGAAGATGTATCATTTGCCAACAAGTAGAATCTTTCTGCCACAAATACTCCTATAAATAAAAATATATAACACAAATATTCAGTATATATATATGCATGCATATGTAAAAGTAAAATTATGCTAAGGAAATTAAAAGCAATAAAAAAATATTTACTACCTCCGTTCGAAATAAATGTCACATTTCTTATTTTAAAACGTGTCATTCATATTGGGAAGACTAAAAATAAAGGAAAAGTGTGAAATTTATTATGGGACGAATTGAGTATTAGTTGATTCATATATATGATATAATAAAAAATAATTATAAACTAACTACACTTACCTGAAAACATAAAACGCACTAAAGCACTAGCTAGACATTCCATCAAGCCCATCTTTCGTACCACCAGATGTTGAAGGATTCACCTATATATATGAATCAAAAACTATGAAATCACAGGAAATAGAAAATGAGAGATGACATAAAGATGCTCATAACATCACTTGTGAGTAAATGAAACAAGGTATATAAAACCAAACAATTTATGAAAAATTAAAGCTATTTATATAATAAAATTACTAACCTGACTATCACTAGATGGAATATGAGGAGAATCATGCCGAAGAGTGTGATTACTCGCATACGCAGCACGCAAAGCATCATACTTGGCCTGCATAGCATCTTCTTGTTCCTTTAACATTCTTTGTATCGTATCCACGGAAACATTCATGGATGTGGATTTTTGGACCTTTGAATGCAGTTGTAGTCGGACCAAGACCAAACGTTCGGACACGACCATGACCATCAGATCCCATGACTTCTGTGAATACTTGATCTGTAAATTCAGGTGTACGCTCATCTGTTGGCACCTTAGAGAGTCTTCTCTCCATCTGGGTCTTTGAAATGATATACAGATATATGAAATGTTTAGATACACATATAAAAATAAGAGATCATCAACAAGAACCATATAACCAGTAAATTTCACTTACAATTATGGGCTCAGCCTCTTGAGTAGGACCTGCATTCTTCATTAATCGAGTTTTGCGGAATACACTAGGGCGTGAGGTGTCCTCTCCTTTTTTTCTCATCTGGACACATTAATTAAAACAATTACATAACATACAATATGTACATATCCAAAGTATGTAATTATACTATGATTTTGTGGTCAAGGTTGGTGATACTCTGAAAAATCCAACAATTTTAAATTACCTCTAAACGGACATTAGCAAAGGAGGTTCTTCCTGTCTTGTGAAGGAGCTCATGTTGCTCACGGTTACCTTTGTTCCTAGTCGATTCTTCCTGCAAGCAAATAATATGAACTAAGTTATTTGTAAAATACGTCTGAATTATTTGCACAGAAGCACAAGGGGACAAAATCCCTGAACATCTGTAAGCCTCCAACGATCTACTAGTTTCTCCCAATCTTCTTGCTTCACACGTGCATCACTAGGGGTTTTCAACCTTATGTCTGCATCGTCTTTAAATGGAACATAGTAGTCCTTTTTCACTCTTCCCTTCCAATTTCTCCAAAGAGACCCAATAGTTATCAAACAAACACGCTTGAATGTATCAGGAGCATCAGTATTGTCCTAGAATCAGAGTAAACCACAATTATAGCTTAATTTTAGGTTTTTATTTTTTAGGGCTCTTGAGTTATTAGTTGTATACCTGAATCTCCTTCCACACAGCATTTTTATTATAATCGGGAACCTTACGCCAATCAGAGTAGTGAAGGGGAAGTCTAACTCCACATTTTGCTATAATACCAAGCCTTGTTGCAAATTCAGTTGAGTTCTCCCCACATACTTGCATATACTCGTTGAAAGTCAAGTGCAATTTATAGCTGGCATCACCCCATTCTTTGCAACCGGCAGCTGGACCACGACCTTTCTTAACAAATTCTTGTAAGCTAGATGAATGCTACTAGCCCTGGGGTTGCAAATTTGATGCTTTTGGAAAAAAAAAATAGCACTCATTTGTTCAATATCCTCAATTGTTGCTGAACAAACCAGAATGTTATGGGGATACTTGTCATGATTATGTTTCTGTTTTATTGTACTTATGTATGGGATTCATGGGATTGATTTGTGTAGAGTTTCAGGGTGTTCAGGGTTGTTTTTTGTCTGCAGATAATTTAGTTCGCCCAATAGAGTTTTGGTATAAAAAGCGTAGAAGAGTTAGTTTGTATGTTTTCTAATCGATTGATTAATGCTGGAATTGAGTGACCAAAGTAATGAAATAGAGGCAAAAATAGAATAGTAATTGGCATGAGATGACCATTCCAGGACAGGGACAAATGCACAATGACATTCTGTTTGCATATTTGGTGGGAAGTAATCATGGCTGCAATGGATTGAGAAATCTGAAAAGTACCAATATTACCACTCAGGGCCATTCAATTCCAATGTTTGGTATGACGTCTCTGAAGCTTGACTAGGATGGATTTCCTTATTTTGACACACAAGAATACTAGTGAGGCTCTACATGATGCTCATTTTTTCTTTTCAGTTAAGGAGAAACTGTTTTTGAAATCTAGAAGCTATGAAACACGAATAGTCCAAAATGGCCGTCGTACCCATATTAGATGCGTATTGGATATGATATTTGTGGTTACTTATACAAATGTTAGATACCTCTTTCCGTAACCTGATAATTATATTTAAATTGTCAACTCTGATGAATTCATCAGAGCAGTAATTAAGCTACGAATACTACAAAAATAAAAATCTATGTCAAGGAGATGAATGAATATGTGGTATCTAAGCTACTACATGTGTTCAGTTTCATGTAAATTTATAAATGGAGTAGACAGTTGAGAACTTCATCATTGCAGTTCATAATTAATCTTGTATATACCAATTTGGAATTCATAGCCTTTGCAGTCAATTATAGAAATTCAATAGAACAAGTTAAAAACGCAGCTGGAAATGAATCTAATAGGTTAAAGAAGAATGTTTAAATCAGCCTAAAAGAAAATGGAGATTTAATGCTACAAGAATCCAAAGAAAATAATACCCAAATTAGATTTCAACAGCAAGAAAACAAATAGGTTAAAGAAGAAAGTTTAAATCAGCTAAAAAGAACATGGAGATTTAATGCTACAAAAGTCCAAATAATATAATACACAAATCAGACATCAACAACAAGAAAACAAATTCTACAAAAATGATACTCTGCACTGAGATAATGAAGCTGTGAGAACCCAAACACAATTTCACAATGCAAAACAATAATGTAACCAGAAGGCCATCATATATAAGCAAAAAACCTACAGAAAAAAAATACCCAAATGATAATTCATAATTGCAGAAGCCATATTTAACCGAGAGAACCAATATTTAGCAAATCTAACGCCCAAATGAGATTACACAACAAAAAACACAATCTAACAAGAAAATAGTGATTCTATAGATGGAATCGAGAGAACCAATATTTACATTACCTGGAACGAGAGAACCAATATTTCAACCTCAATTTTCGCAACACAGACTAAGATGGCTTCAATCTGTAGATGGAATTGATGATCCGGAATGAGAGATATCGTACGAGAGATTACATTATAGAGAAAGAGAAGTGATTTCGTTTACCAGTTGTGTAGCCACCGCCGTGTGTGCGTGATTTGCGAAATTTTGAAATTTGGGGATTTAGGGAATTGAGGGTTTAAGAGGGAAATCGTGGAGGGAAAGGGAAATTAGAATGGCGTATAACACATACGGAGCATGGGAAATCGTGGAGGGAAAGGGAAGTAGGGAGGGAATTTTATTTTATTTTGGGGAAATTTAATGTTCACTATAAGAAATCCGTCACTAAATGCCAAAAATCCGTCACTAAATGCCAAAAATCCGTCACTAAATCAATTTAGTGACGGATTTTAGACAAAAAAAATCCGATGTTAAAACGTGCGTCACTAAATTTTTTGACGGATTACTGACGGTTCTCAATCAGATTTAGTGACGGATATTTCCGTCACTAACGTTT
The DNA here is from genome assembly GCA_022495995.1 of Adenophora triphylla var. japonica. Taxonomy (NCBI): domain Eukaryota; kingdom Viridiplantae; phylum Streptophyta; class Magnoliopsida; order Asterales; family Campanulaceae; genus Adenophora; species Adenophora triphylla. Next base: position 97,100 of record JAFEMH010006183.1, on the reverse strand, counting down.
TAAAATCCGTCGGTAATTTGGTAAAATAAACGACCAATTTAAAGCATTATGCCGACGGATTAGTGACGGAAAATTCCTTCGCTATTTAAACGGTCGTTTTATTTTTTGGACCATTTTCGTGACGGATTATCGACGGATTATTCCGTCGTTATTTAAATGGTCATTTTATTTTTTTGGACCATTTTAGTGACGGATTATCGACGGATCATTCCGTCGCTATTTAAATGGTCGGGTTTTTTTTTGGACCATTTTAGTGACGGGTTATCGACGGATCATTTCGTTGCTATTATTTATGATGCTGTAATTATTATTTTTATTATTAATATTACTGACGGAATATTCCGTCACTATTTTTTATGCTGTAATAGTAATTTTTATTATTTAATATTACTGACGGATTATTCCATCACTAAAATTTATGAATATTTTTATCATTTTTTACGATTCGGAACGGGGATACTGCTTCATATATCGATGCATTATTAATTCCAAAACGTCGTCACACTAAATTGATATAAAACAACCAAAAATATTTAATATTTCAAATTAAACATACTAGCCAATCATGTTATAACATTCGTTCAACATAAAACATAATACTAAATGTTTTGAAGTATCAATAACTAAAAACAACTAAAAGACTAAAGAGTGCGATCCCGAGTTGTGCTATTGACACGCTCTAGCACTTGATTTAGTTTTTCTTGAAAATCATTTTGCATTTTCGCTAGCTTTTCCTCCGTAAGTTTCTTATCATCTTCTAATTTTGCTCCAATTGCTTCCTTTGTTCTTTCTCTTCCATCAACTCATTTTTCACATTCATCATTTCGTCTCATACACAAACTTGCTCGACACCCGTTCCTGGTATAAAAGAGGCTTTACTCCGACTGTCGCTAGCATAGGAGGAGCTCATAGAACCAATACAAAAAACACGTTGCTTTTTAACACCCCCTACAAGCTTCAAATAAACTTCATCTTTTTCTTCGGTAGTTAAATCTCCATCGTTTTCAGCGATGCCTCGTTAATTAGGCGTTCATACTCCATCTTGAATATAATATATCTTATTATAAGAAATAATCACAAAAATAAACAAATTAATACACTTATAATATACTTACACAAATATTCTTAGAATGGTCATCCGAGTATGTGCCATCTTTACGCATATGCATTTGTTTGAAGCTCGAATAAAGTAGGCTTGCCACCTTCCTTTCTTTTTTGCTGCATTACAAACAAGAATATTATGGAGATAGAAAAGAAGTCAACAAACATTTCAATATATTCTTCTAGAGTCAAAACAGGCACACTTCTGGTCCCTTGGTAATTCATTCCCACATATTATTTCTAACAGTGCGTAGCGAATATGTCGTCTACAACAAAGAAAGAGTCTAGTAGGAAAAAAAATGAAATGATTGATCGTACCAATGCCTTAGCTTGACAGAGAAAGAATGTACTGTATGAAAACATTCAGATTGAGATAAAAGCGATGCATAGGTCGTTGTTTGACGAGGCGAATGAATTGCATCATTTTCATTGCATTCATAGAAATAGAAACTACTCATAATGGCATATGTGCGGCGAACAGGTATAACGGCGAACAGTGTCTCACAGCGGATTCAATACTCGTTCAAGGAGTATAAGATTTGGGAAATAGCAACATAAGCTTTAATGATATGCATAAACTACTTACGTTATCCAGGTTTGCATGGATCATCACTAAGCTTTAAAGACAAAACTACGGATACAAAAATCAAAAGATCACCCGAAAACTTGTGGTACATGTATCAAGCAAGCTAAAACAAAAGCCACCGAAATAATATCATAACTATACCATGCAAATCGAGGTACCATAGTAACTAGAAACCTAAGTTTTGTTCCACCCTAGAGTTTCTCCCATACGGATATGCATAAACTACTTACGTTATCCAGGTTTGCATGGATCATCACTAAGCAATACATTCACAAATGAACCGGCAACAATTGTTAAGATGACACAGAGCATATAGATAGTTCATACCTATACGGGAAGATTAATTGTGAATTATTATATTTTTTGCTATATCCTAACAATCAAATGATAATCTCGTCTGAGCGAGATAAATATCGGCAAATCAAGCACGAAAATAGCAAGAAAATACAGAGTTGGAATTATCGTTTCATCAAAGCTTCATCAACTCATCATAATATACTCAATAACATTTGAAATTAAAAATGATGCAAAATCATTTTTTAAATGAAGGTGGTAATGGTGATCCCTACACCCTTTGAAAGAAAGTGGGCGGTGTTTCAAGAAAAATTATGCCCACAAATCCAAGAGATGGAGGAGCGACTCAAGTATATCCCGTCCGCTTAGTTCCCCCAAAAGGTGATACGAATGTTAAGTGCACATTCAAGGGAATATTCCCATTAAAATGGATACTTCAAATATTAGACATTTTCATTGGCACATGTGAGAATGAATCAAGTGCTTCCCATCGAGCACCCAACTATAGAAACCAAAAGGAAGTAGTAGCATCAAAGGACTTAAAGGAAGGATAAAAATCTGAATCATAATAATTTGTCTATCCATTAGCCGACCCGAAACCCAAGACGAGGACGCTCGAACTCCCTACTCATGTGAGAATTAATCAAGTGGAGGCCATGAGCTCACTCAACAACTCTGCAGACTAAACCAAGGAATAGTTCGACTCCCGGAGAACCTAAAGGTATCACACAAGTCCTAATTTTAAGAACAAAGTGAAGAATTTCCAACAATTATAAATTTCAAGAATGACAAAATCCTGTCGAGAAAGTTAACCATATCAGGAATTCATCATAAGAAGAAACCGACAAGGCTGCACAACTTGAGGGAATGCTACGGATCTGTCTGTCAAAACAAAAAAACATCCTTAGCTCGTGAGTCCTAATGGAATGTTGTGGGCAGATTATTGAATGCCCTAAAAATTTGCTTTGGTGTCTGGATATGCACCATAATCGGTTTTGATCCTTGTTCTTGCCCTAGAGGTTTGAGGGAAGATGATGATACTGAATTTTGTGTTGAGGAAGAGGAATGTTCAACTTGAGAGGAGGATTGCGATATCTCGTTTTGCTTTGGGGAGGATGAGGTTAGGTGTAATAGATTTAATATTGCTTCTCTTTCTCGGCCTTTTAAGGCTATGTTATATGGTAGCTTCCAAGAATCGAGGAGAGAAAAATTAATCTTTCGCAAACGAGTATTTCTGAGGCTATGAAAGCTGCGGAGAAATTCAGTAGGACGAAAAGTTTGGAGGGTTTTGGTCCAGAGGTCATTTTGGAGCTCTTATCGCCGGCAAATAGGTTTTGTTGTGACGAAATGAAGTCTGCGTGTGATGGGTATTTGTCGAGAAATGGTCATTGATATGGAGCGGGCATCGTTGCTTATTGAGTACGGTTTAGAGGAAAGCTGTGTATCTTTTAGTGGCTGCTTGTTTGCAGGTGTTCTTGAGAGAGCTACCCGGTCGACCCATAATCCGAATGTGATGAAGTTCTTTTCTAATCCAGAGGGAGAGAAAGATTGGCTTTATCCGGGCACTCTTCATTTTTATTATACTAGTCTACTAAGCCGAGGTTGCAATGGAAGATGACATAAAATCAAATATGACAGTAATGATATTAGAGAGGCTCGGGGAATGTGCAAATGAAAATTGGGAAAAGCGGCTCGCTTTCCACCGGTTGGGTTGTGTGATGCTTGAGAGAAAGGAATATAAAGATGCCCAGAAATGGTTTGAGGCAGTGTGGAGGCAGGCCATGTGTTTTCTATAGGTTTGGTTGTTGCAAGGGCAAAATTCAAGAAAGGGCATTCCTATAAGTCATGTGTTGAGCTGTGCCTATAAGTATAAGACACGTGTGTTTAACATTCGAGAAGCAGCGAATGGACTTCAATACTTTGATTCTCGGTAGGGTTTATATTTGTTTCCCCTTGGAATGTCCAAACATAATAATTTGGAACAAACCCATGTTTCACCAAGTGATACTTCACCATTTCTACATCAAGAAATCTTCTATTTTGACACTTTTCTAGCTTACATGGGCACTTAATTCTATCCCCGTCGTTCCATCTGTCGATTAATTGCGTATTCAACAAAAGTCTCTACTCCTTCAACAAAAGAGTTTGTTAAAAATCCATTCTCAAATCGTTTGTACATCCAACTACGATCGAGGTTCATTTTTAATTCCTATATTCATAAAAGAGCGCACGAAAACAACAAAATTAGAGTTAACGGGAGATAGATAAATACACTACCGATGCATGAGCAATTGAAACATATATATCTTTAGCTAATAAATTGCAACACAATAAGCAAATCAATAACGGATATATCTTTTCCTAAATTTGTAAATTCCAAACAATTAACAAATACGGGGTTTTAGGATTAGAGATTCAACTCATAATTTAATTGAAATAACGAGGAACCGGAATACCTTATTTGGAAGAGAGGCCGGAGAAGAGCAAGAGAGAGAACGAAGGGTGTGAAATGCATTGGAACCAAGGTATTAGCAAGCTGGTGGTATTAGCCACGGTATTAGACGAAGGGAGAGAGTTCGATATGAGATGATGACCGTCGCCGGTCGGAGGACGAAGGAGTGAACTCGTCGCGGCTACTGCGTCCTGGCGAGCGCCACTAACCTAACGTCGATTGAAGAGGTCGATTATGGCACGGGTAGAGAGAAAACGGCAAAGAGGGGAAACGAATTGGGGAATACGGTAGGTTTTGAGAGAGAGGGGTTTTTGATTTTTTTCAGCAATTGGCGGAGGCGGGAAGTGAATACGATGAGGCGCCTAATTTTCCAAAAACAATTTTTTATTTTTTTTATTTGCATCAATTATTTTTTAATCAAAAATCTATTATACTATCATTATCATTTTAAGTAACACAATTTAATGTTTAAAATTAAAATTAAAAAAATGAGTGCAATAAGTGGGAGGTTAATTCTGGAATTTTTTTAGCAATGAGTGGGTAGTTTTTTTTTTTTTTTTTTTTAATGAGTAAGGAAGTTAAAAATAGTTTTGGGGAAAATGACTCGGACCATTGGATCAATTTGTGAGATTCAATCTCAGCCGCTCTTTGTCTCGGCGGTTACCCTCATTCTCTATTGTAATATAGATTTCTAAACAAAATTTATATATAACTTTTATTTATTCAAAATAAATATTAAAAAATTAAAATATATATATATATATGCTATTGTCCGTCCCTCTTTTATTATATACTTTTATTTCTTTAAAAAATCTTAATTTTAAAAAAAAAAAATCACTACTAACTAGAGCCGTCAATTTGGTAGTAGTGGTAGTAGTAGGGGTAGTAGTGATAGTAGTGGCGGTAGTGGTAGTAGTGTTAGTTGTAGGGGTAGCAGCGGTAGTAGTGATGGTAGTGGTAGTAGTATTAGTAGTAGGGGTAGTACGTAGCGATAGTAGTGATAGTAGTGGTGGTAGTGGTAGTAGTGTTAGTTGTAGGGGAAGTAGCGGTAGTAGTGGTGGTAGTGGTAGTGGTGTTAGTAGTAGGTGTAGTAGCGATAGTAGTGGTAGTAGTGGTGGTAGTGGTAGTAATGGTGGTAGTAGTAGTAGTGGTAGTGGTGGTGTTGGTGGTGGACCGGTGGTAGTGGTGGTGGTGGTAGTAGTGGTGGTGGTGGTGATGGTAGTAGTGGTAGTAGTGGTAGTGGTAGGAGTGGTAGTAGTGGTGGTAGTAGCAGTAGTGGAGGTGTTGGTGGCGATAGTGGTGGTGGTGTAGGCACGTGGTGGTAGTAATGGTAGTGGTAGTAGTGGTGGTAATGGTAATACTAGTGGTAGTGGTAGTAGCAGTAGTAGTGGTGGTAGTGATAGTGGTGGTAATGGTAGTGGTACTGATACTGGTAGTAGTAGTAGTGGTGGTGATGGTAGTGATGGTAGTAGCTAGTGGTAGGAGTGGTAGTAATAGTGATAGTAGTAGTGGTAGGAGCGATAGTAGGGGTGGTAGCAGTAGTAGTGGTAGTAGTGATAGTGGTGGTAACAATATGTAATTGATTTACCTAGGGCCGGCCTTGTTGCAAATGAGGCTCTAGGCCAAATTTTTAGTAGTCCTTCATTACAAAGCCCAAATAAAAATAATTGGGTAAAACTATCAAAAGTGACAATGCCATGTTTTGATCCCTGGTGGCTTGGCAACTATGAGGAGGCCCTTAACCACTAGGAGAAGTAATGTTTTGTGAAATTTTGTGGCCCTAATTATACTAGTATTTTTGGTGGCCCTAGGCTGAAGCCTCACATGTCTTGCATCAAGGTCGGCCCTGGATTTACCGGCGGATTTTAATCCGTCGATAGTCAAATCCGTCACTAATCCGTCGCTAATCTAAAATATAAATTTAACAATTATTTTAAATAATTTAGCAACGACTCAAATTCGTCGGTAATAATATGTAATTGATTAATCCGTCGGTAATCAAATCCGTCACTAATCCGTCGCTAACCTAAAATATAAATTTAATAATTATTTTAAATAATTTACCGACGGATTTTAATCCGTCGGTAATTAATTCCGTCACTAATCCGTCGCTAACCTAAAATATAAATTTAATGATTATTTTAAATAATTTAGCAACGACTCAAATCCGTCGGTAATAATATGTAATTAATTTACCGACGGATTTTAATCCGTCGGTAATTAATTCCGTCACTAATCCGTCGCTAACCTAAAATATAAATTTAATATTTGTTTTAAATAATTTAGCAACGACTCAAATCCGTCAGTAAAAATATCCGTCGCCATTCCGTCGCAAATTCGTCGGTAAAAAAGTGCGCAAATTTTTGGCGCCAAAATGGTGACGGATTAGAGACGAAATGGAATCCGTCGGCATATCCGTCACTAAATCCGTCGGTAATCTCGTCCTAATTTCGTTTTTTGTTTTTCACCCCAGGTCGTTGCTATTTCGTCACTAATCCGTCGGTATTAGTGACGGATTTATTTCCGTCACTAATTTCCGTCAGTATCTGTCAGTTTTCTTGTAGTGGTTACGGTCTTAAAAACCGTAACCTACATTTTCTTTTTTTCTTTTTTTTTATAAAAACAATTGTTACGGTCATATTAAAAGTATTGTAAATGGAAAAAAAAATTGCTCGTTAAAAGCTTTTGTTACGTTTTAGAAACGACCGACACAAAAACATTTATTTACCCCGATTTGTAGAAAACCGTAGTAGACAATTTTTTATTTCTTACGGTCTTAAAAACCGTAATAAATAAAAGTCTATTTGTGTCGGTTCGACGGACCGTAACAAATAAAGTGTGGTAAAAGACCTATTTTTTTGTAGTGCATGTTAAAATTCTACATGTTAAAAATGTCTTGAGCAAACATGAGAAATGGTATTACCTTCTTGGTCAAATCTTCCGCTTTGGTCAGTGCATTATCAGCGTGCCAGTCATCTTTTTTCAACACTTTCACGATCTCCACATCTTCTAACTTCCTTTTCTTCTCAATCTTGGAACTTTCCCCCTTTGGGAGAGGAGACTTACTATCTTCTATTTTCACCCCAACTTTCGCTCTAATTCCTGACATAATGTCCTTCACATCGAAACCAACCTGAGAACGGGAAACTGCACAAGACGCAAAACAGTTAGGCAAAGTCAAGATGCAGGTAGCCAAGTTGTAGTAAAGCATACCTGAAGACATCTTGTGAGAGCACTCCTCCGGCAACTTGCTAGAACTGACCTCTACACCAGCACTCTCAGAAACAAACGTAACTGGAAGCGGAATAAACTTTCGAGCCTCCTCAGCAAGGGCCTTCACTTTCTGGACAATTTCCAAGGAATCCTCACGCCTTGGGAAAAGATCGCTCAACTTGGACACTGCAAAACAAACAGAAGTTAGCAAAACAAAAATCAACAAATTCAAGATGTACAGACATTTGGTAAGAATACACAAGCTACCTTCTTTCTTCCATTCACAAGCCATATTCTCACCACCCTCTACAGTTCTCCTTTTCACAAAGAAAAATCTATTCTTCCAACCTCTATAAGAATCCAAAGATTCAACAACCAAGCTATGAGCCTTACTCTTCACCCTAAAGCCAAACCTAAAATTTCCATGAGCCCTAATAACATAGCAACACGCAAACTCCTCTAAACCGATCCTCAACCCAGTCTCAATACTCAATCTATCTAGAGTAACCAAAGCTCTCCAACCTACTGGCATGAGTTGACTATAAGCAAGGCCGATGGCTTCAAAAAACGTGTAATCAAAGGGGAAAAGGGGAATTTTAGACCTATAGTAAAGGGATACTCTAGAAAACACACCCATTCACTCGAAACGCAGTCGACAGTAAGGCTAGGGTTGGAATCCATGAAATCAACACCTTCAGGGAAGGCGGAATTCTTTCTTAGGGTTTCAATACTGGATGTAGATTGTGTACATCTCTCGTCATCGGGATAATCTATGATGCCTAGACACGTGAAACCAAGGGGTAACTGCGGACTACTAGCAATTTGTTTTGATTTACCCATCTTAGACAGAAAGAAGCAAGAAGAAGATTAAGAAAAGAAACTCACCAAGGTAAGAAATCAAAACCTTTTTTTTCTCTTAATGCCAAATGTTGGAGGAAGGAGGAAGCAGTCAGCGTTTTAAAAGGAATAGGGTGTGACAGTTTAAGAGACCCCTAGTAGAACTCGAATGCCTAGACCCTATTTGCCTGGGAACTGTCACGTCCTAAATCGCCTGAATTAATTGGTAGTGGGCGCCAGCGGTTAAAGTAAAAATTTTGCCTTTTTAACTTCCTTGAAAATTCAAAATTTTGGGGGCAATTGTTTGGGGTAAAGAATTCATGGCAACATATTGCAACCTGGCGTCTCATCCTTGTTTAACATCTTGACTGTACATCATGATTATTAACAATCTGCAGGGCCATTATATATAACCTACATTACAGGAACGTGGATCAAAAGAGACGTCTCAAAGACCAGGTCAAAGATCATGAAAGCTATCCACAACGCACATGCAACATCTATCAACGACTATCCTAATCCGCATCAACAAACCTAGCCGTAATTCTAGGCGCAAGTATAGAGATAGACATAGTTTGTTAATTTCATTTTCTTAGTATTTAAGAAGTATTGGAACACATGTACATACGCACACATCGTAATACTCTCGGTAAACACACTCACGATCATACCATCATATTCAATAAAATATCATCTTTCGAGGTTTTGTGTCGGCGAACAAGTTGTTCAAGGATTTTTCCCGTTAAATACTTTGTCTATCGAATCTTGAATCTTGAAGTGTTATATTTCATTGTGTCCAATTTTATTTCTTGAAGTTGAATTGCATAAATTTGATCAAATTAGATACTAAAGGTGGAAAATAACTATATTGACCCTAATAGATTATTGAATTGAAGGCAGAGTTGACATGATGGTGTAGATAAAGGAAGGGGTGACCAAAGTGGCCTTGGCCCAGTGGTATAATGGTGGCTTCCCGAAGGGGAGGTCACCGGTTCGATTCCCCTCAAGGGGAATCGCTGTGCTTTAATTCCTATCTTGGGTTTCAGGGTCCTTTGCAGCTCCCCGGGGCACATTCGTGCAGTTAAGGAAGCAGCATTGCTGGGCTTGTATCCTCAGTGTGGGGAGTTCGAATCTTGGCAGGAGCAGCTGGAGCAGCCAATTGGTGTTGTAAGAGTGATGTAATTGCCTCGGCGGGGCATTTGGGCAGCACGACGGTGGTGATGTAAGAGTGATGTAAATGCCTTGTAGGAGGGCTCCCTTGGGGCTCACAGGTATAAGAAGTCTTGCCGCCACAGGCTGCATAGGGCACATCCCGCGATTTACCTCCGCCATCTTGAAGAGCCGATGCACGATGGTCGGGGATTAGTCCGACAAAATTTGGGAACACAGGTATAAAAAAAAAAAAAAGGCAAAGGACACCCCTTACTTACCCTTTGGTGAGATTAAAGGAGCAAACTTTATAATTGTAAGGTAGTACGGAAAGGTGCCCTAACTAAGGGATGGGATCATGGGATGGCCGATGGCTCATTCAATTGGTTAAAAGCAATGGTGCCTTTTTGGAGGAGGTGGCTTGAATTAGATAGCAATAAATTTCTCCCACAATGGTAACTTCAATCATCTTTGTAGATAATTTTCAGGTTATATATTTTATAATAATTTGTTATTAACTTATAAATATTTAAAAAGACTATTAAATAATAATTATATTAATAAAATTATTTTATTAATAATTAAAATTATTTAATTAATAATTAAAATTATTATAATAAAAAGATATAAATATTATCGTATATAATTAACAATAATAAAATAATATAAATAATGATAATAATTATTATAGATGTGAGTAGAAAAGAGAAAATATAGTAAGGTATAGTAAAAATATGATTGAAAAATTAATAACTTAAGTCATCACTGTAAGTAAAATGGTTTGAAGTTATAGTTATTAGTGACTGATGATATAAAAATGATATATTCCTAAAAAAAAAAAAAAAAAAAACTCTGTTATCGATGCGGATGGTCAAACGGTTGAATACGTAGTATTCCCTATAGAGCTAGTGTTAATAAATTGCCCCTACGTTGCTCTACAAGATCATCCAATCAGATCTCAGCTTAGCTGGCTATCAACACAACTTGATATCATTCCATTCCAACCCAAATTTAACTAGTACTATCATTTCCTAAACAAACAAGACTTTCTTTTTGTTTTACAATTTTTTTTTATTATTTCCAAAAAAAAAGGAAATTACAATTTTTAGGTAATCTATAGTATAAGGAAGGACGGTTTTGGCACTGTTTAATGAACAGTTTCAAGTGTCCATTTCACCATTTTGCCCCCACTTTTTTATTTCTTTTCCATTTTGCCCTCTCTTTAAAAAAAAAATTTAATTTTTTTTTTTTTAAAAATTTTCCGTGTCCGTCCTCGAACATGGGCGTTTTTTTTTTTTTAAAAAAAAAATTTCCCCGTGTCCTCGGACACGGGCTTTTACTAGTGTACGATAATTAAAGAAAAATGTATGCATCTATTTCATAACAGCAATAACATAAAAAATGTTATTGTTAGGTTTGGTGTTATCTAAGTTTGGGCATGCCTGAATTAGAAGAATAAACAAGCAAATTCGGATTTTCTTTGACAATCTGGGGCGCGACCGGGCCAAGGGAAAAGCGCGATCGCGCCAAGTTTCTGTCGAGGTGGAGCGACCGCGACCATTTTGTGGCGATCGAGCGGGAGCTGATTTGGGAGATGGGCCGATCGCGCCCTAGTCTGGAATAGGCCTGTTTAGCGGCAAATTTGGCTCATGGTTGTAAAACCCTGCAGAATTTGGAGTAGACATATAAATATAGTCTACCCCTAACCATATTTGTAGTTCTCTTGCTAATCTGTTTTTCTATATCTAGGATTTGCACGGACATATATTTTTTGCTAATAATTCGTGCACTATATTAGAGATTATAATATGTTGATTTTCAAAAGATAATAATATTCTCTCCCTCTGCCCGAGTGCGTAGCTAAGTTGGTGAATCACGTATATCTGTGTGTTATGTGATTGTTGCTCGTTTTCTATTTTCTACATATACTCTGTTCTAACAAACTGATATCAGAGTCGGTCAGGTTGAGGAAGCTCTAGGGTTGTTCCGCTGCAGAATAAGATGGGATCATGAATTGAATCACCGATCGACAAGTTTAATGGGAAGAATAGTTTTTCTCTTTGGCAAATCAAGATGAAAGCCTTGTTAAGGGACAAGGGATTGTGAGCTTCATTGGATGCTGCAATCAGGGATCGTCAAGATCAAAAGGGCAAAGCAGAAGTCGTTCACACCGTTGCTGTCACGGCTGCAACATCAGATGGTTTGGAGAAAGCGAAGAAGGTGGCAGAGAAGGAAGAGGCGGATCGTGCTAGATGAGAGGCCCCACTTTAAAATCATAAGGTGTCTAGATGATAATGTTCTAGCGGACATAATAGATACCGATTCCGGAGGTGCTTTATGGCTTTCGTTGGAAGACATGTACTTGACACAATCATTAACAACCAAGCTATATCTAAAGCAGATACTATATTCTCTCCGAATGCAGGAAGGTACGCCCATTAGGGATCACCTAGATATATTTACATCTTTATTACTTGAACAGTTGAACTACGTAATATAGATGCTAAGATTGCGGATGAGGATACTGCATTAATGCTTCTTGATTCCTCGCCTTTATCATATGAGCACTATTTTGACTTTAGTATCATTGGTAAAGAGACGGTAACTCTATAGGAGGTGAAATCATCGCTCAATAGTAGAGAGTTACGTCGTAAGACAAGCAGTAATAGTGGTACAGATAATCAGATAGCAGGTTTGGTTGCTGAAGGCAGAAGGGGTTCTAACAGTAAACAGAAGAAAAAAAAAAGTATTCTGGCAAGAAAGGCCCAAAACTTGATGATATTTGTAATTACTGCAAGGGGAAGAGACATTGGAAAATGGATTGTCATAGGAAGAAGCGAGGCGAGCCTGTCATTCGCAATGAAGCAAATGCTGCTGCAGTTGATACGAGCAACTCTGATAGGGATTATGCTCTAGTGATACAAGAATTTGCATAACAGTCGGATGCGTGAATTCTTGATTTTGAATCTTTTTATCATATCGGTCTGAGTAGAGAATGGTTTACAACATATGACCAGGTAGATTATGGTAATATTCATATGGCAAACAGTATTACTTGCAGGGTGGTTGGTATTGGCTCTATCAAACTGCGAACTCATGATGGTAAATTCTGCAATATGAACGATGGGAGGCATGTTCCACAGATTACGGAAAACCTGATATCTCTTAGTCAGCTCGACGGCAAAGGGTATAGTTTCAAAGATAAAGGTGGAGCAGTTTATGTCTGTAAAGGTTCTGAAGTGATTATAAGAGGCATTAAGCGGGGCTCCTTTTATTTCCTCCAAGGAAGGACGATTACTGGATATGTGTTGACACAAGCAGATCTATGATCAGGTATGTGTTCACTCTTGCTGGGTCAGTTGTCAGTTGGAAAGCTACTCTTCAATCTACAGTGACGTTGTCTACTATGGAGGCGAATTACATGGCATTGACAGAAGCTGATAAAGAGGGGATATGGCTAAAGGGATGGATCAGCGACCTTAAGTTACATCAGGATCAGGCTATAATATTTTGTGACAGTTTTAGTGAAATTTGTTTGGCCAATGATCAAGTTCATCATAAGAGGACCAATCACATAGATGTGAGGTATCATTTTCTGAGTACTGAGAAGCGCATAAAGGTGAAGAAAGTGGGTACTACGAAAAATCCTACTGATATGTTCATGAAGTCCGTTCCAACATTGCTTGGACTTGTTGAATGTTCGCAGCTATTAGATAGCATCTGAGGCAGAGGGGGAGTTCTGATTATAATATGGAGGTTAGATCTCAATGTGGAATTTGTTGGGTTTGATGCAATATAAGTTTGGGGACGCCTGAAATAGAAGAATAAACAAGCAAATTCGGATTTCCAATTACAATCTGGGGAGCGATCGCGCCAAGGGGGAGAGCGCAATCGCGCCAAGTTTCTGTCGAGGTGGAGCGACCGCGCCCATTCTGGGGCGATCTCGCGGTGGCTGATTTGGGAGATGAGGCTATCGCGCCCTAAGAAGTGACGATCGTGCCCTAGTTCGAAATATGCCTGTTCAGCGTCATAATTGGTTTAGGGTAGTAAAACCCTTCAAGGTTTAGAGTGGACATATAAATAGAGTCTACCCATAACTATATTTGTAGTTCTCTTGCTCATATGATTTTCTAGATCTAGAGTTTACAAATACAGGAATTATTTGCTAATAATTCGTGCACTAAATTAGAAATTGTAATCTGTTGATTTTCAGAAGATAATAATATTCTCTCCCTTTACCCGTGTACGTAGCCAAGTTGGTGAACCACGTATATTTGTGAGTTGTGTGATTGTTGCTTGTTTTTTATTTTCTAATGCTCCTTGAAAATATGAGATTTTTCAAATAATCAATTTATAGGACATACAATATGTTAATTGATACCAAAACGCATGTACTACTAAATAATCAATTAACTATGCTAAGTTCAAATAAATTAAAGTTATTTTTATTAAAATCTCATATTTCATCCATGTTTCAGTCCAAAATATTATAATTTTCATAGATTAATTAGTCCAAAACAGGCCTATAATAGTAAAAAGGGCATTAGCCCAACGTATGTGAACAAGAATAAATCATTTTGATCCAAGATAATATATGGCCTTTAAAAAAATTAGCCGATTGTAATTTGACCAGGCCCAAAGGTCACCAGTCTTTTGTCCAGAGTCATGTTGACAGTTTATTAACTTAGTTAATTTAATGCTTTATCCCCATGACTCGATATCTTGACAACATTTCACAAATACTAGGTCAATATTAATAATGTTAAACACAATGCTGAGCCTGTAATGTTTTCGGCCCAATTTATTGGGCCGATGGGAATATGAATATTTCAATTGCCCATGTCAATCTTGGTACTCAAAAATGTTGTGAATTATTAAAAACTAGCTCGCGTGTCCGCGCGTTTTTGATTTTGTTTTTTTTTTTAAAAAAAAAAATTTTAAATAAAAAAAAAAATTTTAATTAATTTTTTTTTTTTTGGCAAAATGTGAGGGACCAAATAGTTCCTCCATTTTGAAATTCAAACTGAATGAAGAGAGAGAGAGAGAGAGAGAGCGTGGTATGTGTGTGTTTTTAAAAAAAAAAAAATTTTTTTTTTTTTTTAAAGAGAGGGCAAAATGGAAAAGTGACAAAATAGTGAGGGCAAAACGGTAAAATGGCGGATGAAACTGTTCATGAAACAGTGCCAACCTTCCCTCATTTATACTATAGACTCCATTCCAAAAGGCCACTAACCTGTGATTTCCTATTCCTCCATTAAAGAATTGTGATTATCATTTTTTTAAGAGCATATTTCTTGTATTATTTTGAGTACCACGCCCTATATTACTAGTGATTTAATGACTCATTATAATACAATTATTAGGATTGATGCTATAATGATATCATTCAAATATACTCCCTCCGTCCCGGTTCACTTGGCACCAACTTTTTGGGTGTAGGAATTAAGAAAAAGTGATGTAAGAAAGAGAAAAAGTTAAATGTTGTGAGTATGAAGAATTAAATAGGAGAGAGAATGAGTGGGAGGAATAGTTAGGAGAGAGAATGTTGTGAGTGTAAAAGTGAAGTAGGAGAGAGAATGAGTGGAGGGAATAGTGAATATTCTTTTCCATTTTGAGTAGTGCCAAGTGAAGTGGGACAACCCAAAATAGAAATTAGTGCCAAGTGAAGTGGGACGGAGGGAGTATACCGTAAACCATTAGATCAATAATGGTTACTTCCTCTGTCTGTCTCACGTGAGTGAGTGGTCCTTTTTCGTAAGTCTCACATAAGTGGATACTGTTCAAAGTATCAAAAATTTTACACTATTTTTCAAACTCATTATATTTTCTACTTTACTTTTATACTTATAACAACAATCAATTTACTATTACTCCCACTCATTTTCTCTCATATTTTATTTTTCATACTCACAAACACTTTTTCCCACTAATTATCTCTCCTACTTTTTCTTAATTCTTGTGTCCAATTTTTTGGTTTTAACTCACATGGTATGGAGGGAGTATAGTGTAATGTACAAAATGGGACTATCATCTAATTTACGAGGTTTTTTTTGGTGCGGAGAAAGTATTACTCGATCTTTTCATATATTTTTTTTTGTTAACACGAAGATATTTTAAACAATAATTTTATGTTGATTTATTTATCTGAATAAACATCTAAAATTGTTATCAATGATATTTATAATTGTGTATCGATAACAATTTAAAATTTTTATTATAATAATTAAATTGAAATAAAATTATTGCTCAATGTATATCCGTATTAAAAATAAAAAAATGGGAAAAATATTTCGATACGTAGGATTGGGGTTTGAAAGGCCCAAATTCATTTCCACTGATGTTAACTGTGCAACTTTCCCAAAAAAACAACAAAGAGAGACAAATATTCAAAACTATAAGTATGATGGATCTGGACCTACTTAAATACTAATGCACTCTTAACGGAATTTATGCTGAGATTTGCATGAGTTACGGTGGTCTAAATTCTGACTACTTTAAAGAGGTAATTATGATTATCTAGCTTTATTTTATTTTATTGTTTACTTTCTAAACAATTATAGACTAAAATAAATGTATAGGAACAAAATTTGTGGTAGATTTTGACTACTTTTATTTTATTTTATTTATTGTTTACTTTCATAATGGGCAAAACCCATATTTTCACACTGAATTTCAAAATGTTCTAAATGAACTATTTTTTTTCAAAATGTCTCACTAAACTTTTACATTTTTCAAAATGTAATCAACTCCATTAACAAATTTGCTTAAAATTTAACAAAATTTAGCCAAATGATCTCACATAAATAAATTTGTTAAATACAACCTATGGTAAATGGTTTTTTGTGGAAATTAATTTGTAATATTTTGTATAAACTATGTGCTGATAACATTTTACATTCAAAAAAATTGTACTGTTCATCATATATGTCAACAATGTTAACAAATTGGTTGAAAACTTAACGAGCATCATTCGCGCTAAGTCACGTGACTAAATTTCTTTAGGTTTTTTGTGAATATATTAATGGATTGAGCACATTTTGAAAATTGTGAAAGTTTAGTGAGAACATTTAAAAAAATACTCCCTCCGACCCAGCCCAAAAGGCACAAAATCAATCTGGCACGAAAATTAAGGAAAGTGATGTAGGAAAGAGAAAAAGTTTAAATGTTGTGAGTATGAAAAATTAAATAGGAGAGAGAATGAGTGGGAGGAATAGTTAGGAGAGAGAATGTTGTGAGTGTAAAAGTAAAGTAGGAGAGAGAATGAGTGGGTGGAATAGTAATAAAAACTTTCCTTTTTGGGACTGTGCCTTTTTAAATGGGACATCCAAAAAGAAAATTTGTGCCTATTCGACCGGGACGGAGGGAGTAATAGTTTAGTGAGAATATTTTGAAAAAAAGAAAACTAAAATTTGGTGATAAAAATATGCTTTTTGCCACCATAATACCATTACCGTTGAATTGAACTTTGAACTTTTCTTTTCTCTACAACCCTTCTCTCGCAACCCTTCTCGCCATAGACAGACTCAAATATAAAAGGATTCTAACCATTGAACTAAAACATTTATTATTCAAATTAGATGAACTTTTACAGGGCCGTTCCTAGATTTTTGTGGGTCCGGAGCGAAATCAGGTAAAGAGGCTCCTAATTAATCGGACATTTTTACGATACTCAAATGCTATATATTTTTACGATACTCAAATGCTATATATTTTTACGATACTCAAATGCTATATATTTTTACCTAGATAACACAGAAGTAAAGTAATGACACTTATCTTAAATCATCATATAAATGCTGATGTGATTACGCTGCAGAAAAACATGATGGTTGAACAAATATTTCCATCGAGTATCCTTTAACAGAAGAAGCAGGAGTACATGTAACTAACCTTGAAACAGGGGCCTTAATATCTTCAACTTTTATGCAATGGGTACGGTCTTTCATTGGACCAAAGAGAGCTGAGCCCTGAACACAGGTGACCGAGCTGCAAGCACCAACTTGTGAGCTGGAAATATTTCTCCATCAAATTCAAAATTAACATCAGTTCCCTTTCCACATTCCAAGAACTGTCCAAAATGTTGAACTCCAATAAAATCAAACCTGAAAGATGACCAAAAGTAAAAAACGATTAAAGAAGCACATTATGATCATATAAACAAACTTTTTCGAGCTTTTTTAGATGCAAAATCATTAATGACTGTATCAATATCAATATTTTCCACAAAATCCTTCTCAATAGACAAAATGGCAAGATCACTCAGCCTTTCTTGAGACATTGATGACCTCAAGTAATTTTTCAATAATTTCAATTTTGAGAAACTTCTTTCAGCCGATGCCACGGTTACATGCATAGTTAAAAAAAATCAATACGCGATGCTAACGTTAGGATAACAATCTGCATCTTTGACAAATTCAAAAACTTCGAGAGCGGACATTGACCACCTTGGCAAAGTGAATTGCAACACTTTTAATTCAGAAAAGAAATCATCCAAATCAACATCTTACACTTTATTGTGAGAAAAAGAAGTTGTGAACTTTATGCAACATTCTCTTAATTCATGAGATTCCAACGACTTCTACCTGCTAGAATTTAGTAAAAATTCAAAAATATTTTCAAAAGTTTTTAATTGATCAAACCTATTACGTAACGAAGTAATTGCCATATCCACAACGACAAGAAAATATTTAACTCTATATGACTCCTCACAAGATAGCATTTCTTCGTCATCATGATTACTTTCATCGAATTGTTTTTTCCTAATATTTCGACGTTTAATTGAAAACGTTGGAGTTACGTCCATCTCACATGCTAGAATTTTTGCAGTATCCATACTAGATGAAAACCCCTTATTTCTATAATTATCAAAATAATTCATCACACCTATTTGTTTTAACAAAAGAATTTTTTTGTTAAACAAAAGAATTTTTTTAAACAAAAGAATTTTTTTTCCTAATACTCCCTTTTCCTTTGAATCATTTCTCCCTTTTCCGTATCTGTTTAACAAAAGATTTTTTTTTTATTAAATCAGAATGTGGGCCTTTCTCCCTTTTTCGTGTCTGTTTAACAAAAGAATTTTTTTTAAAAAAAAATCTGAATATGGGCCTTTTTTAAAAAACTGAATGTGGGCTTTTTTAAAAACTGAATGTGGGCCTTTTTTAAATATTTATTATAATTATAAAAAAAACATATACATACTATATACACTATAGGCTACTTAAGAATGAGCCCCTTACCACTAAGGGCCCCGGGCGGTTGCCCTCACTGACCCCCCCTTGGGCCGGCCCTGAACTTTTATAAATATAGACTAAATTTAAGATAAAAAGTACTTTCTCCGTCTGACTTCAAGGGTCTTATAGTAGTATTTTACGTTTCTTTAAAAAAAAAATTAAAAATGAATAAAGAATTGCAAGTGGGTAGAAGATTAGAGGAGAGAAAATGTAAAAGTTAAAACATTTATGATAAAACCTCTTTTTGATTGGTTTTTTTGTAAATATGTTAACATTATAAGAGCATAATGAATGATTTTTTGTAAATATATTTACATTATAAGGGTATAAATGTCCAAAACACTGTTCAAAATTTGTCATTTATAGAATGAAACTCTTAGTCTGAAATAAATCAAAAGGATAATTAGGACTCTTAAAATAGTACGGAGGGAGTATTATTTTTGCACTTGACGTGGAAAAGTAACTGTGTGCTTAACTGTGTCTCTGAAATTTGGAACCGCTCTTCTCATAGGAATAGATTTGCTTCTCCTTCCCCTTTCGGTTGTGGAAAATGTTTAGCTAGTATTTGTAAAAATTCAACCATAAAATATGAAATAGTGAGATTTTAGTAAACATTGACTTTCTTAAATCTAATTGGTAAGTTTGGTTAGTAAATTTTATAATTTTTTTATCAAAGATTTAAAATTCTATTTGAAAAAGGACGTTGTTAAATATGTATATATCTTTTATTTATGTAAATATATTGTGTTTTATTTAGATTATAACTAATATTACTACCAAATTTATTTCCTTATTATTGTCAATCTATGTTTTCATGTATGAGTTGTATGGAGTATCAAATAAGAAAGAGTTTTAATGATTGAATTACTTCTCAAAGGTGTTTATAAATAAAATACCATCATCAAATTGAGAATACACGGATTGAGAATTTTTTGAAAGAGAAACCTTTTGTTATTCACGATTCAAGAAATTCTTTTAGGTTGTGAGTACAGTTGTTTCTTACATCTGAACTCACATTTATATTTCTTTCAAGTTCTTTGTTCTAATTCTTTTTATAATAGGCTTTCCTTAGGAAATGAAAATTGTTTTTAGTTTAGAAATTGGTTAGAACTTGCTTTTTTATATTAATCTTTTTGTTTCACTTATTCTTGTTTTCTTCTGTAAAACAAATCTTTAATAGTGAAATTTTTTTTGGGCTTAAAGTCTTGTTTGTTGGGACAAAACCAGTAAACGTTTAATTCTTTGTGATTTTTATTTTATTCTGCTGATTATTGGTGGATTTGTGAACAATTGTAACTCATATCTGTACTCACATCCGTAATCTGTTTGGTTGAAACCGATTTTCTAGCTACACCAAACTTTCAATTGGTATCAGAGCCAACTCTCGACATATTATTGAGTGTTGATCCAGAAAGTGTAGTTATAATGAAATGTCAAAATCATCAAAATAAACCTCCAATATTGTATGGTACCAATTACAATTTTTGGAAATCTAAAATGCGTAACTATATCAAATCAATTGATGAAATAGCGTGGATGTGTATACTTGTTGCTTGGCAACCTCCCATTGTGGAGAAGAAGCATGCATCAGATATTAGTGAAACTATTTTTGAAAGAAAACATGAGGAAAGATTGACACTTTAAGAAATCACATGTGTAAATTATAACTCTAAAGACATGTGTGCTATTTCCAACCATGTTTCTGAAAATATGTACAATCTTATCACAAATGAGTGTATTGCTAATAATGATTGAGATATCTTATAAATGCAATGTGAGGAAATTCTAAGTGTTAAATCTACTAGACTTAGGATCTTAATGGATAGATTTAAAATTCTAAGAATGTAAAAGACAAAAGATATTGTCTCCTATGCTGCTAAGATCCATGAAATCTCAAATGAATGCACCAGTCTTGATGAGTCTATCTCAAATGCCAGACTTATAAGCAAAATCTTGAGGACCATACCTGAGAGGTTCAACATAAAGGTTGTTGTAGTAAAGGAAACTAATGATACCAGCACAATAGGATTAGACAAAATTTTTGGTATTTTGACTGTGTTTGAGCTGAATCTTAAGGCTCAGAAAAAGAACAAGGCCATAAGCGTTGCCCTCAAAAACTCTGCAGCAGTTCCAAAGGAATTGGTTGAGCTTTTCTCAGAAATTGACAAATCAAGTCTTGGGGATGAGAATTTGTCCTTTATCTCTAAGAAATTCAGTTTCATGCTGAAAAATAAGAGAATGAGCAAATTTTCCAACATACTTGCTATAAGTGTTGAAAAATCTAAGGTTAACACTGAGAATGGGTTCAAAAGACCCAATCTAGAGAATAAGAAATCATTTGAGTCTTTACAATGTAGAGCCTGTTGTCGTGGCTTTGGTCACTATGCAAATGAGCTTGCTAACACATTTAAAAAGAAGGGAATGGGCTTGACTGCTTCCCTGAGTGACAGAGAGGATGAAGGAGAAGTTGCTAACATGTATGTGATAAACTGCCACTTTATTTTTAATGCTCATTTTGCAAGAATAGAAGAAAGAGATTCCTAGGAGAATGTGGATGCGGACTCAGATGTGGACACATTCATAGAGACATCTGAAGATGCATCTAATCTGACTTTCAACTGTTTCTCCATAAAAGGAGATTCAGATGATGAAGGAAGAGATATTTCCTATGAATAAATCTTTGAAACTTATAGAAAGCTGCATACTGATTGGATTAAAAGAATGGACAAAATTGAGGTATTGGCCAAGGTAAATAAAGCTCTGATAAACTATTTGTTTATGAATCTGAGAATGCTAGACTTTCAAAATAGAATGATGATCAAAAAGATATTATTGCTAAACTTGAAGTTCTGGTAATCAAGAAAGAAGTTGAACTTGAAAAATTCAAAATTGATTTTGAAAAAGTTGAAGGTACATTAACCAGGTTAAATACTGGGAAAATAAAACTTGATGAAGCTTTAACTCTTGATAAAACTGGAAAAACTGGGATTGGGTTTGAAAAAACCAAATTTGTAAAGTAGGAAAGTGAGGTTTCAAAATCTGATGTAAAACCCATTTTGAGTGCTAAAAGGCCAAGGATAAGGCACTATATCTGTCACTACTGCTTTACTCCTAGGCATATTCGTCCCTTCTGTTATAGGTTAAAAGCTGATAAAAAAGCTGGCTGTGTGAACCAATCTCAGATGTATGATAGGATGTGTACACATCCTAACACACATCCTAGTACATAGCAGCAGGTGCACCACAAAAAAAAGGCTGAAACCAAATGGGTTGCAAAACCCAGTGCTACCTGTAATGTTGTCTATTCTTCCCTCAAGATTAGTGTCACTGATTCCTGTTATTTTGATAGTGGGTGCTCTAGCCAAATGACTGGGAATCAAGATGCCTTAACTGAATATAGGTTAATCAATGGGGGAAAGGTGAACTTTGATGGTGGTGCAAAAGGAAAAATCATTGGGAAAGAGACTCTAGATATTAAGGGTCTCCCAAAACTGTACAATGTCTACCATGTGGAAGGCCTAAAGGCAAACCTGATAAGTATCAGTCAGTTGTGTGATGATGACCTACATGTAAAATTTGATAAATACTTGTGTGAGGTGTTTGATAATAATAACAAATGTATGTTTACAGGTCCTAGATCTGCTGATAATTATTACCAATTTGGTGACAATCTGTCTTGCCTAATTATTAAAGTGAATGTTGTCAATATGTGGCAACAAAAACTAGGGCATGCTAGCAGCAAAAAATTAGAAGAACTTCAAAGGTTTGAAGTTGTAAAGAACCTCCCAAAACTGAACTTTAAGAACACAGATGTCTGTGGTTCTTGTCAAAAGGGAAAGCAAACCAAATCCTCACACAAAAAGGTCCAATAATGCTATACATCTAGGTGTTTGAAGTTGATAAACACTGACTTGATGGGGCCTATAGAGGTAGAAAGTTTTGATAGTAAGAAGTATAATTTTGTGTGTGTTGATAACTACTCCAGGTATACATGGGTGATATTTTTAAGGGAGAAGTCTGATACCATAGGTGAGTTCAAAAACTGGTACAAAAGGGTCAGAAATCTACATGGCCTTAAAGTTGTAAGGATTAGATCTGACCATGACACTGAGTATGAAAATTCCATGTTTACTGTCTTCTGCAACTCCAAGAGAATTACTCATGAATTATATGCTCCTATAACTACTCAACAGAATGGAGTTGCAGAAAGGAAAAATAGAACCCTCCAAGAGATGGATAGGGTTATGCTGAGTTCTAAAAATCTGTCAAAAAATTTTTGGGTAGAGTCATTGAATACTGTCTGTCACATTGGTAATAGGGGGTTTCTCAAAATTGGGAGCACTATAACACCCTATCAAATCTTTTTTGGCAAGAAACCCACTCTAAAATATTTTCATATGTTTGGTTGTATCTGTTACATCCATAATGATAGGAAATATTTATCCAAGTTTGATTTTAAGAGTGATAAAGCAATATTCATGTGCTACTCCTCTAATAGTAGAGCTTATAGGGTGTTTAACCTAAAAACAAAGACTATTATGAAATCTGTTAATGTGGTATTTGATGATTCACTTGATATTAACCTCAAAACTATTGAGGATTATGTTTCAGGTTGCTTGCTGGAATGGAAAATTGCAGACACAAATGATGTGGTGCAAACCAATAATAAGGAGGGAGGTCAGACAGAAGCAAATGCTGAAACAGAGAAGGATGTGACTAAGGATGTGGAGACATATGTATCCACATCCACACCCACATCTGATCCCACATCCTCCCAAACATTTAAATCAGAGGACAGTTCCTCTGACTCTGAAAATGATGATAATTCAGAAGGTAATAAGGATGGATGTGTGGACAGATCAAGGGATATCCCATCCAGAATCCAGAAAAATCATCAAACCTCACAAGTAGTAGGAGATGTGCATGATCAGGTGAAAATCAGGCAAAAGGGAAAGGTAAACTACAGAGAGCTAGCTGGTTTGTGGAGTTGCTTATCTGCATTCTCCAGGGTAAGTTTTTGTTGTTGTTATGTTTCAAACATTGAACCTAAAAACATAAATGAAGCTTTAAATGATGTGGACTGGATTTTGGCCATGCAAGAAGAGTTGAGTAAGTTTGAAAAGAATGATGTCTGGACCCTAGTACCTAGACCCTCTCATGAAAATGTCATAGGTAAAAAATGAATTTTCAAAAATAAGACTGATGAAAAGGGAGTAATTAATAGGAATAAGGCCAGACTTGTGGCTCAAGGGTATAATCAAATTGAAGGGGTTGACTTTGAGGAAACATTTGTCCCTGTTGCTAGAATTGAGTACATAAGACTCTTGTTGGCCATAGCTTGCTACCTCAAGCTAACTCTTCGTCAATGAATATTAAGAGTGCCTTTCTGAATGGGGTATTGAATGAAGATGCCTATGTAGAACAACCTAAGGACTTTTAGGATCATGAATACCCAAATCATGTGTATAAACTGAAAAATGCTCTGTATGGGCTGAAACAAGACCCTAGAGCTTGATATGATAGATTGACTGATCATCTTCTCCACCTATGATTTAAGAGAGGTGAAGTAGATAATACCTTGTTTGTGAGAAGAGAAAAAAATGAGATAATTTTGGCTAAAATTTATGTGGATGACATAGTGTTTAGATCAAATTCAGACACTATGTTGACTGCATTTGTGGAAAGCATGACCTTTACATTTGAGATAACAATGGTAGGAGAATTGAACTACTTTCTAGGCTTACAGATCAAACAATTCAATGAAGGGATGTTCATCTCTCAATCCAAATATGCCAAAAAACTTGTGAAAAAGTTCTCACTTGAACACTCCTCTCACCTTAAAACATCAATGGGGTCATCCCAAATACTCAATCATATAGTAACCATATATTTATATGTTGAGTAATATTTACCGTTATATAAATAAAAAACTTACATTACAACATACTAATCCTAATCGACCTTCCTTTTACATTTTATTCAATATTAATTTTAGCATTTTTTATTTTTATTGCGATACATAACAAAACAAGTTCTCTACATGATCTATATTATATAGTGTTTTCTTTTTTCATCTCTCTTTCCTCTAGTCTCTCAATTCCTTTGTCCTAACTCTTAAACTCTTGCATCCCTCGCTGCTCCTTCTTGATCACGATTTTTTGTAATAACATTTGACAATAAGTCGCAGTATGAATCACAATCTGAATTATCGTTTGAACCGTAGTCTAAATCATGTTATATATTGCGGCCCGAACCATGTTTTGGACAGCGATCTGAACCACGGTTTAAATCATATAATTGAAATGCGGTTTGAACCAATTCGAATCAAAGCATGGTAGTTCGGTTCGGTTCATTTGAACTTTTTCATGGTTCAGTTCAATTTGACATATTTCCAAACCGATTACTATTAATTCGATTTATAAATTGGCTCAAACCAAACCCTTTCCACCTTAATTAACGTAAAATCTAGGGAGAAACGCGTTTCTCCATAAGTTATGGAGAAATGGGTTACGTATATCCAGAAGCTATTGAAAGGATATCCAGAAACTTTTTGTATTGGCCATGACCTTGTCCCATGGTTACTCGGATATCGTCTCAAAGGTCTACGGATATCCAGAACCCTTTGAAAGGATATCCAGAAGCTTATGGAAGTGATATCCAGAAACCTTCAAAATGATATCCAGAAACTTTCAAAATGTTTCTGGATATTCATTTGATGGTTTCTGGATATACATTTGAAGGTTTCTGGATATCCAGAAACCTTCAATAAGCATTTTCTGGTCTTGGCCTTGGATTTGACTTCAAATATGTTTCTGGATATTCATTTGATGGTTTCTGGATATACATTTGAAGGTTTATGGATATCCAGAAACCTTCAATAAGCAATTTCTGGTCTTGGCCTTGGATTTGGCTTCAAATCTATTTTTTCTGGATATCCACCCAAAGGCTTCTGGATATCCGTTCCAAAGCTCGGATATCCGTAAGCCCTTTCAGACCGATATCCAAATTTTTTCTGGCTATCAAATACATTGCTTAAAAACGCGCGTTTCTCCATAGTTATGGAGAAACGCGTTTCTCAGCAGACCTACTCCTTAATTAAATACTCCCTCCGTCCCACCTTAGTGTAGACTTCTTTCCTTTTTCGTCCGTCCCACCTTAGTGTAGACTGCCAAAATTAGAAAGTTTTTTATTATTTTTTATTTTCCCTACCCCACCCACTCATTCTCTCTCTTCATTTTTCACCATACAATTTATTCAACCAACCTACTATTCACTCCACTCATTCTCTCTCTTGATTTTCTACCACACATTTTCATTATCTTAATAATATTCCTTAGTTATTGTGCCCACCACCTTAGTCTACACTAAGGTGGGACGGAGGGAGTATTCCTTAATTAAATATTGAGCAACAACAAAAATAAGCCAGGAGTGGTTTCATATCCTCGGGTTGCCATCTCTGTTTAGAAATATTTATTGCCATAATTTTACACATAAGCTATTAAAAGTAATACATAAATTTTAAAGATATTTCCTTATCAAAATAATACGAATGTCAGAACTTTTTGGTTGTAAACTTATGCCTTATATCCATTGATTGAATATAAATGGCATGGGTGTTAAATGTGGCCGATTCGATTAACTGGCGGTTCCAATCTTGAAAATTTTGAATCGAAATTGAATCGTTTAATTGGCTAATTCGGTTACGGTTTTTCGGTTTATCCAGTTAATCGTTTTTTTTTTTTTTTACTTTTTTCAAATTAGGTTTTTAAAAGAAATTTTTAACTGAATTAAAAATAGTTACGAAAAAAGTTAATTTTCTAACAATTTTTGAATAAAAAAGTTAATTTTTTAACAGCTTCTGTTAAGTTCTATACTGTATATTAATTTTTTTTTCAAATTTTTTTTGGATAAAGAAGACTATTTAGATGTTTGTTAGTCCTGAATTTTTTTTGCAAAAAGTTATATAAAAAAGTTATGAATTTTGAAAGAAATAAAACTTAACTTTTTTAAAAGAAACGAAAGTATATAAAAGAAAAAATGAACGGTACTCTTAAATTTTATTAATTAAAATAAAATTACAAAGAGGGGGACAACCAACCTTACCCTTTTATAAATAAGGGGGGACATTTAGGAGCCTTTACCTCAACTTAACTGTTACAATTAAATAAAAATAAATCTAATCTAAAGTCTAAACTAATCTAATTAAAATAAAAATTAATATAAAACATCATTCACTCATCAATCATCACTACTTTTCGTGGAATTCTCGACATCGTATTGATATTTTGGATCCGATAATAAACGATCATCTTCATAAGGCAAGTCTTGTTGTCTTTTTTTCGCTCTAACCCAATCGCCAAGTAAGAGTTGATGTTCAAGTTTTCACTAGTTAGTTGGGAACGTGTTTCATTCAAAACATTTCCTCCAACGCTAAATGCCGATTCAACCGCCACCGTTGAAGCGGGAGAGGCTAAGACTTCTTTTGCAACTATTGAAAGTATAGGGTAAATTTCTTTCTTTCTTGACCACCATTGTAAAATATCAAATTCATTTGAATTTGGATCTTGATTTAATTTAAAGTTGGTAGTGAAATATGTTTCTAACTCCACGGGAATTGAAGATGATGATGAAGATGAACCTCGAGAAGGACCACATTTTTTACTATACAAATTTACAAAAAAAACTATATGGAACCCATTAGAAGAACTTCGTTGAGAAATAGAGAAAGCATCTTCATGTTGTTGACTTTGAGAAGGATTTCCATATAAGGCATTATACTCGTTAAAAAGGTTAACCATATCTTTTTTTGTATTTTGAACAATGATTGATGGAAGTTCATTATCACTGTCACCATCGGGATATAACTTCAAATAATAATAAGCTATAATACACTCTAAATCATCTAATTTAACTCGGGGATCTAATAACTTTGCAACCAAAAAGAGAGACAGAATAGTGTCAAAATATTTAAGCCACTTTCCTCTCATGAAAACAATGCATTCTTTTAAAACAAGGCATTGTCTTAAATTGTCAAAACTAGTAACAATTGCAACACAATGCTCAAGCATCAAAACGGAAGTTGAATAATAAACTACCGAAAAATCCAAAGTAGCGGTATTGAAAATCTTTAACAATTCAGATAAATTAGTGCATGCATTCCATTGATAAGCAAGTAGAGGTTCATTATAGCCATTTGACATAAAAAATTGCATAAGGAGATCTTTATAAGCAAAACCATCGGTTAACATTTTGTAGATGAAATTCCACCTAATTGAAACATCGTAAGTAAAATATTTGTCCGCCACACCTTTACTTCTTAAAAATTTGATCCATTTTTTGTATTAATTTTTTTTTAGAAATAAATTGAATAAATTGTCTAATTGGCTTAACATAAATCTCTAATGCTTCCAAACCATCTCTATCACATAAGTTAATAATATGACATAAACATCTAATATGAAAAAACTTACCACCAAGTGAGGGTTGACAAACGGTAATTAATTCGGGTAAACTAGCCGTATTAGCACTTACGTTGTCAAATGAAATAGAAAATATTTTATTCAAAATACCATACTCAACAAAAATCTCAAGTAATTTTGCACAAATATTTTCCACGGAATGCGGTGGCTCAAAATCTTTATAAGCAATTAATATTTTTTTGATAGTCCATGAATTATCTATCCAATGGCAAGTAACGCCCAAATAAGTATTTCTTTGCCAATGATCACTTCAACTATCGGCACAAATTGAAACTTTATTTTCTGAATTTGATAAAACACCAATTAAATTTTTTTTATATCTTTTCACCACTCTAGTAATATTACGTACGAGATTCGTACGTGGTACTTTCGTGGCGGCGGGATTTAAAGAAAGTCGAACAAAATTTCCATAAAAATCATCATCCGCAAAATTAAAAGGAAGACCTTTAACGCAAACTAATTTGGCTTGTTCATCCCTATAAACCCACTTATCAAATTTAAAAAGGAAGGAAGGGGAAGACGAACCTTATGCACCCGAATTCGAACTATGTTGATATTGTAATTGAGTTTGAGTTGTGGAAATGCCAAGTTTCTCGGAATGTTTTGACGCGGTATGCCTGTAGAGCGTCCCATACCCTCCTCCTCTTTTGAATGAGCAAACTTTGTCACAATAGTTGCAATGTTCTTTAAGATTATAGTCATCTTCGGGAGTAATTTTTCCTTTTGTGAAATGGATCGCAAAAGTATCGGATTGCGGCTCTCTTTCTCTAGAAGGTTGTCCCCGACCCCGACCACCTCCCCTAGTAGCTCGGCCCCCTATCCCTCCTACTACCACCATTTTCAATTTCAAAAGCTTCTTCTTCCTCACTTTGTTGGGTATTTGGATTTTGATCATCAAAATCATCGTTGGGGGAGGAAGAACCAATATGTTCTTTGCCTAAATTGCTTCTTCTTTGGTTTAAATCCATTTGGGTTAGGAAAAATGTGTTGGAACATTCCTATTCCAATAACCCGAAAGCAATCAAGTCTAGATTAAGTAAGAGAAGAAGATGAAGGCGGAAGCGTGATACCTGTTGAGTCCATCTTGATACTTGATAACGTTCTTCAAGGAAGGAAGAGAAGAAGAAGAAAACGGAAGAAGGAGATGTACATCTTCTTGATGATAAATGCCTTCCTTAGAACTCAGATTATGGAGAGAGTATATAAGAATGATGTAGTTGTTTTCTAGGCTGATGGTAAGCCTCTATATATAGAAAAACAATGGCACCTCATCAAGGGACTACACCCTTTCAATTAAGCGGTGTGAAATTACCATTCTGCCCATCATAAATAGGTAATTTCCACCTCGGGAATTCTACACATTTAATTAATATTCTATACTTTACAATAATATTATTTTAATGATTTATACATGTACGTCTACATGTCACTTATATTTATTAAGTATACACAATTTGCAATTCATGTTCTTACAATCTCCCACTTGGATTGCCCAAACATGTGTTTATACTTTAACAAATCCTCATAAAATCATATTCATAATGTAAATGACAATCCATATGTGCACTTCATTGTCATTCTAAACAATCTCGTCCATTAGTTTTACAAGTATAGGAACTAAAGGAGCAGTCGTTGTAATTGATTCGACTCTAAACCCACATTAATCACATATATATGTTCAACTAAATGACATAGATTAAGTATAGATGTGTAGCATGAAAAACTTAATGAATATATTAAAACATGTATATATATTCCATCAACTAGTCATAATTAACCAAATGAGATCAATATGAATAAAACAATTAGCAAATAAAGCACAACACAAACTCCCACTATCTTATGCATTATCAAAAGTCGTTTCACCTATATGAGCAGTATGCTCGTGAAACATCAAAAGAGATAACTTTTTATAAAATGGATCCAATAACATGGAGTTTGTTCCCATAAGTTGTATATCTATTTGTTCATTTTGTACTATTTCTCTTCAACAAGAGACATAACCATATGATGTCTTTCGACATCTTTGCATCTAGTAAAACAGAATCGGACAACCTAATGATCTCAAAATGATTTGATTTTGTATATGTAAGCATGTAGTTTAATGTTTTATAGGTACTTCATCATTCTTTTGGATGCGACTTAATGTTCTTCTTTTCGAATTGCTTTGGTATCGATCAAGCATCCCAATAAAAAATGCAAGGTCTGGACGAGTACAGACTTGCGCATACATTAAGCTTCCTACTGCCGGTGCATAAGGGATATTTTTTATAAAATCATTTTAGGACATTGCTTTAAACTGAATTTATCTCCTTTAGAAACAGGGGTGTCATGTGGTTTACAATTTTCCATGCTAAACCTTTGTAATACCTTCTCTATATAGCTCTTTTGCGATAATCCCAAAAAGCTCGTGAACGAACACGATGAATTTGGATTCCCAATACAAAAGATGCCTCACCAAGATCTTTCATCTCAAATTTGAGAGAAATTTCTTAGTTTCCTTTATAAGTTCCTTATCATTACTAGCAAGTAAAATATCATCCAAATATCATTCACATATAAGACCAAAATTATAAATCTACTCCCACTGAACTTATGGTATACACAATCTTCACTAAGATTCAACCAAATGAAAGAATAACTTGATTAAATTTTAAATACCATTGACGAGAAGCTTGCTTGATACCATACATGGATTTCTTAAGTTTACAAACTAATTGATTAGTTTGATCTGAATCAGTCACCATTTTTGATTTCTTCATATAGATAGTTTCCTCAATGTCGCCATTGAGAAAAGCTGTCTTTACATCCATTTGATGAAGCTCAAGGTCATAATGTGCTGCTAGTGCCATAATGATCCTAAAAGCATTTTTAGAGGATACCAGATAAAATGTTTCTTTATAATCAATGCCTACCTTTTGAGTAAATTCCTTAGCGACAAGACGAGCCTTATATATTTCCACATTACCTTGTGAATTCCTTTTGGTCTTAAAGACCCATTTACACCCAATGGGCTTCACATTTTTAGGTAATGGGACAAGATCCCAAATGTCATTGTCTTTTATTGATTTTAACTCTTCATTTATGAGAATTAGGACTATTAATGGCTTCATGGAAGGTGAGCGACTCATCTCCCACTAAACCTAACGGTTCCTCATTCTCGGCAAGATACACATAATAATCTGAAATTGCGCTCCTTCTTGCTCTATCAGATCTCCTTAAGGGCACCGGTTCATCTTGATTTTGAGGTTGTTGAATTTCCTCATCAACATTTTTATGTTTTTCAACATTTATAGGAGAATTTATATTGTTTTGAATTATAGTTCTTGTTGAATTTCAGGTACAACTACTTGATTTTCAACAGGAACTATAGGGAGAGGCATATAAACGGATTTCTCCTCCTCTTTCTCAAATTCAAAACTATTATTTCCAATTTCTCCACTAAATTCAACATCCTCAAGGAACCTAGCATTTTCCGTCTCGAAAAAAGTTTTAGTTTTCGGGTCATAAAATTTATATCCCCTAGATCTCTCAGCATACCCTACAAAGTAACTATAAACGGTCTTAACGTCCAATTTGCCCTAATTAAGCTTATTAGGCCTAGCTTCTGCTGGACAACCCCATACATGAAAAAAGATTTAGGGACGGTTTCTTATTCGTCCATAATTCATATGGAGTTTTGTCGATAGCCTTTGAAGCAGCTCTATTGAGAATATAAATAGCGGTTCTTTAATGCATCGCCTATAATGAGTGAGGTAAAGAAGTACAAGAGAACATACTTCTTACCATATCCTTAAGGATTCTATTATGT
Source organism: Adenophora triphylla var. japonica (assembly GCA_022495995.1). Lineage (NCBI taxonomy): Eukaryota > Viridiplantae > Streptophyta > Magnoliopsida > Asterales > Campanulaceae > Adenophora > Adenophora triphylla. The sequence goes on along the minus strand of JAFEMH010006183.1, from coordinate 64,948 downwards.
CTCTCAACTATACTATGCTAGGTTTGCCCGGCATGGTGTAGTGAGGGACAATCCCACACTCTTCAAGATAGCGAGTATAAAGGACCCGGACGTTATTCACCTAATACGTTATACCGTCCGTAGTTTTCACCACCATGATCGGATTTAACGTTCTTAATAGTCTTTCTTATGCCTTAAAATACTTAAAAACGTCTAATGATTGAGACTTTATATGAAAAAAATAATGTATTCATAATGAGAGTAATCATCCATAAACGTAATGAAATATTGTTGACCATTCCATGAAGGGGTAGTGAATGGTCCACAAATATCCGTATGAATTAGTTCCAAGATGTTTGATACTCTCAAAGATCCTATTTCCTTTAATGTTTGTAAAATTTTCTTTAAGACACTTAATGCGAAAGTTTTTATTCGGAGTATCAAGTTGTTTTAGGATTTCCTCCGACATAAGCTTTATCAATTCTCCCTTTGGAGATATGACCCAAACGCCTATACTATAGAATACAAGAATTTTCACTTGATAACTTTTGCTTAGTGCCTTTAGTTTTGGTTTCATTATTATGAGACTCATTCATTTTCTTGACTGTGTCAAGTAAATAAAGATTATCGATATATGACAGAGTACTAGTACCGACAAGCTTGAAATTTAAAATAAAGATCACATTTATTATTACCAAAAGAACAATAGTAACCTTCCTGTCCAAAACTGTGATAGATATTAAATTTCATCTAAAGGAAGGTACAATGAATGTATTATTTAATACAAAATAATAGCCAGTACTTAACATTAATCTAAAAGCCCCTATGCCTATAACTTCAATCGGATTTTTAGCACCCATATAGATGTATCTCTCATCTTCACTGGGGATTCGGTAATTCAGGCAACCCTGCATACATGAACTAATGTGTGTTGTTGCACCAGAATACAACCACCATGTATATTAAGGAATTGAAACCAAATTTGCCTTAGTACAAACAAGACCAAATGACATACCATTCTGAATTCGCCATTTTCGATACTTATGGTAGTGGTTCTTCATGCGAGTAAGGTCTTTGCAAAAGAAGCATTTCTTGACTTTATGATCATTAAATGATCCTTTATGCTTCTTATTTGCAACCGAAATTTCTTCCCTCCTCTCTTAATCCTACGAGAAGAAGTGAATGCTAAGTGAGTACTTTCTAATTTAAGATATTTCATCCTATCTTCCTCTTGTGTCATATGTGAAAGTAATCCATTAATATTCCACTTGTACTTTTGACATTTATAGGTCACCTCAAAAGGATCAAATTGAGGAGGAAGATAGATCAATACTAAGTGCACGAGCAAATCTTTCAAAATCTCTAACTTAAGTGCCTTTAGTTTGATCGAAAGATGAAATAATTCAATAATTTACTCCCGAAGATTTTTGTTACCCTTGTACCGTATGGAAACAAGTTTCCACAAGAATTCAAGAAAAACTCAGCATTTTCGATCTCAGAGACCTTGTCCAAAAATGTCTTCGAAACTGCATTTTTCATGATCATTAGACTCACGTGGTTGGACCGTTCCCATTGCTCAACTTTTTTTCATTCTATAACGGTATTTCCTTTAGTGAGAGCAGCGGGACTTGGTTCCCCTAATGTGTGATCGATGTCCATACAGCCTAAGATCATTGTTAAATTATTTTTCCAAGTTTTAAAGTTAATCCCATTAAGCATCGAAACATTGTTCATAGCAGTAGTAATAGATGAAGCGTTTATTAAATCTGTTGGGAATAAGAACGAAGAATGAATACAAAACATGTACTAACCTCCGTCCCACCGTAGTGTAGACTTTTGGTCAAATTGACCAAACTTTGATCAATAATTTTAGCACAAAATAATTATCCTAACGAAAATCTAAAAATGGTTATTGTATCACAATTAAGATTATTTTCGATTTCAAGTTTTAGATTATCATTAGGATAATTATTTTGGGCTAAAATTATTGGTCAAAGTTTGGTCAATTTGACCAAAAGTCTACACTACGGTGGGACGGAGGGAGTATAAGAAACTACATAATGAATAAAGTGATTAACTATATCAATGAATCCCATAAAAAAAGATAATTAACATGACATCAAAACTAATCTTTGGATTGCGAATTGACTCGTAATTTAATTTATCTTAGGGTAATAAATGACTTTAAACAATACATTTCAAATACTTGCCTTCCTTTGGGCCGGTTCAAGTATTAAAAATGTCCTAACATTTAAAGTATTTGTTACCCGGCAATAAAGAATATAAACAACTTATTTTAAATACCCGCCTTTCTTTGGGATAGTTCAAAGTATTCAAAATGACCAAACATTTTATTCAATTACTATCCCATGAATGCAAATATTTAGTCAATAACAAGATCTCCTTTGGAAAATTCATGTTACCACATATTAATATAAACATTCATCACTTTACAATTTCGTATCTAAACAACGTAAATCACTTTGGCGACAATATTGTTTAGAAATGTATGAAATTGTTAAGCATATAATTAATCACAAGTTTAGGGCACAAATTAATGTATAATTTACTCAAATGATGAATGAAAATTGACCAAAATAGCAAATTATTGAAAATTTTGAAAATCTGGCCATAATAAGTCATGCTCGGCCGAGTCAAGGGAAGTGCTCGGCCGAGCAAAAGACTCCAGAAAACACCAAATAAGTCGTGCTCGGCCGAGTCAATAAAAGTGCTCGGCCGAGCAAAAGACTCAAGAGAACACCCCTTTCGGCTCCCTTGCGCTCGGCCGAGTCCTTAGGGGTGCTCGGTCGAGCATCATGACCGTTGGATGCCGCCTTTTCAAAAAAAATTCAAACGTTGTGCTGATACAAATGGGGTGCTCTGTGAGCACCCAAACCCGGAACCTAACACGTGTCCCGAGCTGGAGAGGCCCAAACTAAGAAAACCCACCTAAATCTTTAAAAACTTTTATTTCACCTTAAAAGAAAACAAATTCTCAAACTTCCAAAATAAAATCAACTGATAATATCTCCACTTGGAGGAAATTTCAACAACAACTTCAATAAACCATAATCTGATCAATTACATTGAAAACCCCCCAATAAAATTGTTTTACAAAAGAGTTTTCTATACAACTTTTCAAAAGAGTAATACTTAATAAATACTCCCAGACAACCTACTTATATACATAACCTGACAAGTCCCAAAAGCAAAAAGTCCAAACTCTTTTACCCGGCCTTACTGGTTCAGGTCACCTGTCTCAGCACGATCTAAAACAGTAAAGGGGAAGGGGTGAGAATAAATCTCAATATGCTATTATGAATGCAACAAGATGCCAAATAAGATGCAACACATAGCATGGTTACACTTACACATTGTTAAAGCGGTAAACACCTTACGTTACCTCATTTTACCTTTTCCGTCCGAACAATAAGTCGTACAACGTGGGAGTAAAACTCCGCTATTTGGTGAACTGCCCCCATACACATTCACCGCTTATATGACTCATACCCCAAAGATCCATATAAGGAAAGAAAATACTTATATGACTCTTCATTCAGAGCACCATATAATATCGCAGCTATCTGTAAGGCTTTTGGCTCAATACAGAAGCATTCCACCTAGCTCCATAAGAAATCGCAGCTATCTGTAAGGCTTTTGGCTCAATACAGAAGCATGCAAACCCCATCTGTGGCCACAGAAGGGGACAATCACAGGTATAATGAACTTCAATCACTTATAGAACACATCCATAATTGATTGTATCCCATTATACCCCTAAACCTCGTATAATATAAACACGTTTAAGCACATAATAGATACTTGAAATTAAATCCACACCTTGGGATAATAATGCAACAATATGATAAATATATCCACACTTGGGATAACAAGGTAACAATATAATAAATGAATCCACACTTGGGATAATAATGCAACAATATGACAAATATACATCTTCAAACTAGCACAATAGTGTAACATATAACTTCTACACTATTCAAACTAACCACCATGGATATGAAAGCAAGTAAGGCCACCGTGTATCATAAACCATTCCTACATAGTCATTACACAACCTTGAATAACCTTAATAAAAGTTCAAGATCTAATTTCCAAGTTTGAACCACTTTGGGAAAGTTACTAATCAAGCTCATCAACCATTTTCCGAACAATATTTAAACTACCTTCATAATTCCATTTTGACCAAGGGAGATACCATGGTACAGCTAAAATGTTCTACTTTAATTTTAGTAAAAGAGGGTTCTATTATATCCTAGGTAGATTAGGTTTATACAGCTTTGAAAATGGTTCAGGGTCACCAGGGCAGGGCACGACTCGTGCCCATTTGACTCCCACCAGAATCAGTCGTCCCTAACTGGCATGACTTAGGCTTAAACTGTCGCATGACTCGTCCATCCTTCAAGGCACGACTCGTGCTACAGGGCACGACTCGTGCTACAGGGCACGACTCGTGCCCTCAGTCCAGAATTCCAAAAACAGGGCAGCAACAATAGAGTTCAACCACAACAACCAATTTGATTTACCCCTTTTTCTGAACACATCAGTAAACCAACTCCATTCCAGTCCAAAACCATTATTACTCTTTCTATTCATTTCCAACTCAAGTAATATGTGACCAATCCAATTCTAAATTACATTAACAAGTCTAAAGTGGACATGCATCCAAGTATTTACCCATTACAACTTGGAACAACCATTTTACTACTATCCATTTCCACTTCCAACCATTTTCCTCACTTCCTAACTCTAGTAAATTAGCTAAAACCCACATGCAATACCTACACTTAAACCATTAACATCTACAAATACTTTATACCACTCTTCTTTCAACTTAGACAACCATTTTATAACCCCAAGTAATTTCACATTTACTAAAATCCTTTTTACTCAAATAACATTATTCAAAAATACCAAAACCCTTTTCTTTCAACCAAATATTCCATAACACATAAAATGAGCAATTATTAGAAGGAAGTCATAATAACTTACTTTAACAACACAAGATGAATTCACTATTTTTCCGGCTTGATGCGCTCCCCTCGCCGCCACGAACAAGAATGTGCAAACGGATCGTAAAATGAAGAGGGATTGCATTTACTATAATTTTTGGAAGGGAAGTTTTAAAGATGGGTTTTCATGGAGAAAATTGGAGGAGGTTAAAGAAGATGAAGATGATGGAATGGGGAGGTTAAAGGAAGGAGGTGATGGGAAAAAGGTAAGAAGCATGGCCTCCCATGCCTCATTAAATGAAAGCTATCCACCATATTCAATTAAGCCCTCCAAGATCTAAAGAATGCAACTAACACCTCAACTTCCATTCTTTACATAAAACACCTCACTCACTTATAATATTTTATTTATTTTCAATTATTATAACTTCACCCCAACACTTTATCTTATTTCCAATTAAACCCTAAAGCTCTAAAGTTATTTCATAACCGTCCTAGCTTTTCACAAACAATCAAAGACATATAGTGAGCACATAAGTCAACAAATAGCATAAAATGTATGTAATGGGATGCTAAAATGGTGCCTAGAGTTAGGGGCGTTACACTCACTCCCCCTTAAAGAAAATTCGCCCTGAATTTTTAAATTTACTTACCTGAATGATCAAATAAAGAAGGTTACCTCCCACACATTTCAAATTACAACTTTCAAATAGTTTCCTCAATGGCATGATTCTTCTATACATTTCACAACCCGAATACTCTAGAATTTTAATTCCGGACTTGCGATTCTAATAACTCTCAACGGTTATCCCACATAAGTCAAATCCGCTTAATCATCATTAGTTGAAGAACTCCATACAAACGAGGGATCATGCAAATAATTTTTCCATACCAAACTTCATACAGTACCAATTCAATGCTAAACCAAAAACTGCTATTATACGCAAACTCGCTAAGGTTAATTAAACTTCTCAAGTTGAAAGGAAATCCATCACACAACACACAACCTATTCTTCAAGAATCTGGATAGTCTTCTCTGTCTGCCCATCTGTCTAAGGATGAAACGCATCACTGAAATTCAACTTGAAACTTAGAACCTCGCACACAGCTTCCCAAAATTGAAATGAATCCTAGCTCCCAATCTGATACAATGTTGCTTGGTACTCCACGAAATCAACCAATCTCTTGCATGCACAATTATTTTAATTCCTCCATCAATACTTCGTTGATATAAGTAGAAAGTGAACCAACTTGATCGATCTATCCACTATTACCCAATGCATCCATCTTCATCGATGTCAAAGATAGTCCAGTTACAAAATCCCATCGCAATGCTTTCCCATTCAAATCTTCTAACCCTTCCTCAAATCTTGATACCTCTTCGAACTTTCCCGGATGAATGGCAATTCTAGATTTATGGTCTTCCTCTAAAACTGGTCTTTTAATCTCTTGCAGAAACGGTACGCACATTCTGAGTTGAGGGTTAAATTTTCATCCTAATTCGATACAAAATCCTCGGTCTTCCATCTTGAAACTATCCGACAATCCTCTTAAATTATGAATCATTGTTGAACTTCCCCTAAGGCCTCCTTATGATATAGGTATAACTTGAATAATCGCAATAATATCTCACCTTGTGACTCAAAGGATATAAATGTTGACACATAAGCCTTTCGGCTAATCACCTTTGCAATCACAATAACTTTTCCGGATGATATAAAATAACGCAAGATAATCGCAGCCCCTTCCGAGTTGAAAATAGGATAATTCCGCTTTGCCGAAGTTAATCTCCTCGAAGCATACGCTACCACTTGCTCAATTTACATACTAATACGACCCAACTTTCCTTTGACGCAAAATTGAAAATCGCAAAATTCTCGCATCCAACAGGTAGGGTAAGAATCGGAGTTACAATCACTCTTCTTCAATTTGTCAAAACTTGTTTCACTCAATTTCCCATAAATGATACCTCCATCTGAGTCAACTTAGCCAATGGTTTTACAATTCTCAAGAATCCTTTGATAATCCTCCGATAGCCACTTGTCAACCCAAAAGACCACGGACTTCTTCCTCTGACGCCGGTTGCTTCCACTTAACTACGGCTTCAATCCTCGTAAGATCCATAGTAATCTCCGAGCTTAAGAATATAAAACCTAAAATTTGAAATCTTCTCGAGTCAACTCATACTTGCTACACTTCTCAAATAATGACCTTTACTAAAGACAAATAACACAATTCGCAAATGATCTTCATGATCCTCTCGTAACTTTAATTAAACAAAGAGGTCATCCATCATAATTACCATAAAGCCATCAAGATAAGGATTAAAAATTCGGCTTATCATACCCATAACCAACACATGGAAATACTCCGATGGAAGTACATTACTACTTATTCATAAACAGCACATAAATTTTTTTAGAAGGACTTCTTATTCAAGTCTAACACATACCAAATATCCTTCACACTTTTAACCAAAATTTCCACCTTTAATGCCTATATAACAAGAATACCAAATAAAGGCTTATCTGTATCAAATACAAATATGAGCAAATTAGGCATAGAAAAGGAGACTCACTTCCTATGATAGTCTACCAATGCACAACCACTACTTAACCATCCAGGTCAAGTATACACCAAAATCACAGATTGGTAATCATACCAAATCAACTAGCAATACATGCCCAGATATAACCACATCACCCTCGTGGTAAACCAAAGAAAATTCGAGGTACTCCCTCATAAGAGCAGAAACCTCTAACACATAAAACAATCTCAAGCAATGTATGCCACATTGAAGCAAAATGCGATGCCAAACATAAATGATATGAAACAGGATCTATAAAAATATGACCCCTAACTCCCGAGACAGGTAATATACCTCTAGTGACCTCTGAGGGATCTATCTCTCCTAGACCCGAAACACATACTCGACCTTATACCTTTCCTTTTGGTTTCCCTTCGTTATCTCTCTTGATACTACCTCTTTGTTGTCCACCTTGCTGACCGCTGCCTGAAGCTCGTCCCCGCTGCAACCTTGGGCAATACCTACTAAAGTGTCCCATTGCTCCACAATTAATGCACCTGCCTTGCTTACTCCAACACTTATCTTCAGTGTGTCCAACCCTCTTGCAAAAATTACAAACCTTCTCGTATTTACTGGATACTAGCTGAGCCGAAGGAGCTACCACATGCCCCGCTTGAACCCTCCCGGAGACTGAAGACCTTGGCTGCCCTCTGGCGACTCTGGATCCTTGTCCTTGATACTTTGATTTGCTTCTAACCCCACTTTCTGATCTTCCACTGTTTTCCTCAATGTCAATCTCGATCTTATACGCTCTATCTACAGCTGTCTGATAATTGGTGAAGTTACCAATCAATAATTTCTTCCTAAACTCAACCCTCAAACCTTTTACAAACCTATGAACTCTTCTCGCTTCATGTGATATCAAATGAGGGCAACACCGAGCCAATTCCTCAAACCGGGCTGAATACTGGTCCACCGTCATATTCCTTTGCTCTAGTCTCAAGAATTTGATCTCCTTCTTGTCCCTTGTAACCATTAAAATGAAATAATCCTTGAACTACTGGGTGAAATTATCCCAAGTCTGGGGCGTATGATTCCTCTCCCAACATCCCTTCAAAATTTGCCACCACTGATCAGCTGGACCTTCAAGTTTAAAAACGGCATATCTAACCTTCTCTTCATTGCAACTCCCCATAACCTCAAAGATTTTGTTCATTTCTTCTAGCCATCTTTCCGCCTTTAACGAATCCGGGTCTCCATTAAAGCTCGGTGGATTCATCCTCATAAACCTTTCCAATCCATCACTTTCACATCCCTCAGGTTGATTCAGAGCTGATCCCCGAGTTTCCATATCTTGTACAAATATCCTGAATAAATTTATCATCTCTTCATTCTGAATTCCACCTGTCCCCATATTTCCTTCATTTTCTGGAACCCTTCGCTGGTCATCATTGCTTCCGGCCATTGTACAAACCCCCTGCATCAAACACTCGGCGTTAATTACCACACACTCCCCCTTAGTTTAGACATCTACCCTTGACCTCTAAACTAGGCTCTGATACAAACTGTGAGCACCCCAACCCGGAACCTAACACGTGTCCCGAGCTGGAGAGGCCCAAACTAAGAAAACCCACCTGAATCTTTAAAAACTTTTATTTCACCTTAAAAGAAAACCAATTCTCAAACTTCCAAAATAAAACCAACTAATAATATCTCCACTTGGAGGAAATTTCAACAACAACTTCAATAAACCATAATTCGATCAATTACATTGAAAACCCCCCAATAAAATTGTTTTACAAAAGAGTTTTCTATACAAATTTCTATACAACTTTCCAAAAGAGTAATACTTAATAAATACTCCCAGATAACCTACTCATATACATAACCTGACAAGTCCCAAAAGCAAAAAGTCTAAACTCTTTTCCCCGGCCTCACTGGTTCAGGTCACCTGTCTCAGCACGATCTAAAACAGTAAAGGGGAAGGGGTGAGAATAAATCTCAATAAGCTATTATGAATGCAGCAAGATGCCAAATAAGATGCAACACATAGCATGTTTACACTTACACATTGTTAAAGCGGTAAACACCTTACGTTACCTCATTTTACCTTTCCCGTCTGAACAATAAGTCGTACAACATGGGAGTAAAACTCCGCTCTTTGGTGAACTGCCCCCATGCACATTCACCGCTTATAGGACTCATACCCCAGAGATCCATATAAGGAAAGAAAAATACTTAAATGACTCTTCATTCAGAGCACCATATAATATCGCAGCTATCTGTAAGGCTTTTGGCTCAATACAGAAGCATTCCACCTAGCTCCATAAGAAATCGCAGCTATCTATAAGGCTTTTGGCTCAATACAGAAACATGCAAACCCCATCTCGCGCCACGTAAGGGGACGAGCCATGTGTATAATGAACTTCAATCACTTATAGAACACATCCATAATTGATTGTATCCCATTATACCCCTAAACCTCGTATAATATAAACACGTTTAAGCACATAATAGATACTTGAAATTAAATCCACACCTTGGGATAATAATGCAACAATATGATAAATATATCCACACTTGGGATAACAAGGTAACAATATAATAAATGAATCCACACTTGGGATAATAATGCAACAATATGACAAATATACATCTTCAAACTAGCACAATAGTGTAACATATAACTTCTACACTATTCAAACTAACCACCATGGATATGAAAGCAAGTAAGGCCACCATGTATCATAAACCATTCCTACATAGTCATTACATAACCTTGAATAACCTTAATAAAAGTTCAAGATCTAATTCTCAAGTTTGAACCACTTTGGAGAAGTTACTAATCAAACTCATCAACCATTTTCTGAACAATATTTAAACTACCTTCACAATTCCATTTTGACCAAGGGAGATACCGTGGTACAGCTAAAATGTTTTACTTCAATTTTAGTTAAAGAGGGTTCGATAATATCCTAGGTAGATTAGGTTTATACAACTTTGAAAATGGTTCAGAGTCACCAGGGCAGGGCACGACTCGTGCCCATTTGACACCCACCAGAATCAGTCGTCCCTAACTGGCACGACTTAGGCTTAAACTGTCGCACGACTCGTCCATCCTTCAAGGCACGACTCGTGCTACAGGGCACGACTCGTGCCCTCAGTCCAGAATTCCAAAAACAGGGCAACAACAACAGAGTACAACCACAACAACCAATTTGATTTACCCCTTTTTCTGAACACATCAGTAAACCAACTCCATTTCAGTCCAAAACCATTATAATTCTTTCTATTCATTTCCAACTCAAGTAATATGTGACCAATCCAATTCTAAATTACATTAACAAGTCTAAAGTGGACATGCATCCAAGTATTTACCCATTACAAATTGGAACAACCATTTTACTACTATCCATTTCCACTTCCAACCATTTTCCTCACTTCCTAACTCTAGTAAATTAGCCAAAATCCACATGCAATACCTACACTTAAACCATTAACATCTACAAATACTTTATACCACCCTTCTTTCAACTTAGACAACCATTTTATAACCCCAAGTAATTCCACATTTACTAAAATCCTTTTTACTCAAATAACATTATCCAAAAATACCAAAACCCTTTTCTTTATACCAAATATTCCATAACACATAAAATGAGAAATTATTAGAAGGAAGTCATAATAACTTACTTTAACAACACAAGATGAATTCACTATTTTTCCGACTTGATGCGCTCCCCTCGCCGCCATGAACAAGAATGTGCAAACGGATCGTAAAATGAAGAGGGATTGCATTTACTATAATTTTTGGAAGGGAGGTTTTAAAGATGGGTTTCCATGGAGAAAATTGGAGGAGGTTAAAGAAGATGAAGATGATGGAATGGGGAGGTTAAAGGAAGGAGGTGATGGGAAAAAGGTAAGAAGCATGGCCTCCCATGCCTCATTAAATGAAAACTATCCACCATATTCAATTAAGCCCTCCAAGATCTAAAGAATGCAACTAACACCTCAACTTCCATTCTTTACATAAAACACCTCACTCACTTATAATATTTTATTTATTTTCAATTATTATAACTTCACCCCAGCACTTTATCTTATTTCCAATTAAACCCTAAAGCTCTAAGTTATTTCATAACCGTCCTAGCTTTTCACAAACAATCAAAGACATATAGTGAGCACATAAGTCAACAAATAGCATAAAATGTATATAATGGGATGCTAAAATGGTGCCTAGGGTTAGGGATGGTCAAATCGGACCGGAATCGGATCGAAACCGGAAAACCGGACCGGAACCGGATCGGAAAAGCCCGGAACCGGAGCGAACCAGGGAGAAAACCGAAACCGGACGGACCGGAACCGGGGTTAGTGCGGGCCGGTTAAGGGTTACAAAAATGCCAAATCAGACCGGAACCAGAACTGTGAACCGGACGAAATTTCCACGTTTTCCAAAGAACCGGACCGGAAAAGCCCGGAACCGGAGCGAACCGGGGAGAAAACCGGAACCGGACGAATCGGAACCGGGGTTAGTGCGGGCCGGTTAAGGGTTACCATTTGGCCGAACCGGAACCGGCGGTTCAAGGCCCGGAACCAGAACTGGACCGGATTTGGTCATCCCTACCTAGGGTTAGGGGCGTTACATGCTCGGTCGAGTCAAGGGGTGTGCTCGGCCAAGCAGCCCCTGAACGTAAAATTTTCCAGATTTTGACAATCAATCCTTAACTTAATGGTAAATCAATTTTCAACCAAAGCAAGTAGATCCGCATACTTACAACACATTTTTAAATGCGTGGCTATGCATTTGAACAAACTCACAACGCATCCAATGATGGTGGCTATGTTCAAAATGGGATAATCTTACATTAAGAATTGAAAGCCTTTTGAGTAAAACCAAAAAAATTTATAATTAGAATTTAATACAATACTCTAGAAATGAATTAGAGTATTCACATAACATCATAACATAATGATTTCAACAGGATTAAAAAATCAAAGTATAGCAAAACATATGCTATATGAATTCAAACTTAATCCAAAACTTGAGAGGCTCTGATACCAATTGTTGGAACATTCCTATTCCAATAACCCGAAAGCAATCAAGTCTAGATTAAGTAAGAGAAGAAGATGAAGGCGAAAGCATGATACCTGTTGAGTCCATCTTGATACTTGATGACGTTCTTCAAGGAAGGAAGAGAAGAAGAAGAAGAAAATAGAAGAGGGAGATGTAGATCTTCTTGATGATAAATGTCTTCCTTAGAACTCAGATTATGGAGAGAGTATATAAGAATGATGTAGTTGTTTTCTAGGCTGATGGTAAGCCTCTATATATAGGAAAACGATGGCACCTCATCAAGGGACTACACCCTATCAATTAAGCGGTGTGAAATTACCATTCTGCCCATCATAAATAGGTAATTTCCATCTCTGGAATTTTACAAATTTAATTAATATTCTATACTTTACAATAACATTATTTTAATGATTTATACATGTACGTCTACATGTCACTTATATTTATTAAGTATACACATTTTGCAATCCATGTTCTTACAAAATGAAGATTGGAAAATATTCTAACTTAAAAATGGATGAAAATGAAGAAAAACAACAATTTCGTTAGAAAACTAAATTTAAACATATTAGTATCCTTCAATTATAAGAATTTTGATTTTCATCTTTAAAATTATATTTTACCTTCTTTTGACCAATACAAAATAGCACTGCATTATAATTTGGTCTTTGTTTAAACTAAATTTAAACATTATATTATACTATTCTAATGTAAAATAATCTTATCTTCTGTTATAATAATTGATTACAAAATCAATTGAAAATTACAGAAAACAAAATAAAACAGAAATACAAACGAAAATGAAATTGTCCGAGTCGTATGTGACACAATCTATTTAACACAAATTCGTCCCCTCACCGAGTTGTTCTTGATGTTCCACTGGACGCTTGCCTCCCAGGATGAAACGGAATGACCGAACGGTTGCTGCACGCTATTACCTATGGCGACTTGAAGTTATGCCTGAACGTTATCACCACAGGATGCAAAATGCGGGAAGTCAAAGAAAATAATTGTTCAATATGCTGCGAATTGTAAAGAGGAGAGATTTTGGAAAACAGTGTGTCTTTAATCTATTTGTGTTCCTCCCTTTCTATAGATGCCAAGGAAGGATCAAAACTAATACGAAATTTAACACCTTTTTAATTTTGTAATCATTTGATAGGCAGTTACAAACCTTTAAAATCATTATCGCCATCAAAGCTTGCGGCAGTTATAGATTGTGGCAATTTTTTAATCATGTTTGAAAAAAAATTGCAAAAGGTGGGCTACCGCGAGTAGACCAATTTGGAGTACTCTCTACTATAGTGTAAGAGTATATGAACTAGTCTACTTTTACATTTCCTTCTAATGTGGGATAACCATATTTTCCACTTACAACCCACTTACTTTGAGCCTTAATATTTCATTCATCCCTCAACCATTTTGAACAAATGAAAATATGATTTCAATATTTTCATGGAGTAGAACACTAACCTACAATCAATTTGGTTATTTGATAAACAACACATTTAGGAAATAACTCATTATTTCCTTTAAACACTTTCTATTTTTTCAACAATCCCCCACATGAAGGAAATAATTAGGAAATGGCGATAAAATTCGGGAGACGAAAACTTGCATATGAACATGTGGGAATGCCCATTTAATCTTCGCTCGTACAAGCATATTACTCTACTCGCAAGTCGATAGACGCGATATCCTTGAATTGTTATTCTTTTTGTGTAGTCGATCATATGCTTTACACAAGTATCATCCTATGATACTTCAATTCTCATAGCTATGTTCAATCATGGCCCTGAACACATGCCTGGTTCTGCGAGAGGGTCTAAGAATTGAGCCTCACACAATTCTCCTCGAAGCGGCCCCACTTCTCTCTCACATAGGTGATTTCTTAAAGGTAAACTGTATTACACCGCTCGAATTTTCGACGCGTAAGAATCATTAAAAGTCATAGGCATATCCTTATCCTTTCGGGATGTCACTAATAGGAATGGACTTGGGGTTGGTTCCCAAACAGTGACGCTACAAGTCTTTTAACAGTTAGGTGGTACCATTGAATCTAGTTATTGGGATCTCCAGTCATCTAGATTGGGTTTTCCGCTATTTTTAACTTTTAAGAGGCTTAAGTCCCATTTCCCTCGTCGAGCTTTCAACTAACTCTCTATTTAACCCTTTGATTAACGGATTCGCTAAATTTTCCTTTGACTTAACATAGTCAATGGATATTGTACCAGTTGAGAGTAGTTGTCTAATGTTATTATGTCTTCGGCGAATGTGTCTAGACTTACCATTATACATATGATTTTGTGCCCTTTCAATTGCTGATTGGATATCGCAATGTATACATATTGGTGGCACGGGCTTTGACCATCTTGGAATTTCTTCTATGAATTGGCGTAGCCTTTCGGCTTCTTCACCGCATTTATCTAATGCTATAAACTCAAATTCCATTGTGGATTTAGCTATAATCGTTTGTTTAGAAGATTTCCATGATATAGCTGCTGCTGCTAATGTGAATACAAATCCGCTCGTAGACCTTGAGTCTTTTATATCGGATATCTAATTAGCATCGCTATATCCTTCAATTACCGCTGGATATCTAGTATAGTGTAAAGCATAATCTCGAGTATATCTTAAGTACCTTATTACTCTCACTATACCATTCCAATGTTCCGCTACAAGATTACTTGTATACCGACTCAGTTTGCTAACCGTGTAAGCAATATCTGGTCTAGTACAACTCATCAAGTATATTAGACTTTCAATGATTCTCGAGTATTAAACTTGAGAAACTGCGTCACTTATATTATTTGATAGATGTTGACTCATGTCTATTGGGATTCTAGCAATCGCTAAGTCACCCTTGCTGAATTTATCAATAATCTTATCCACATAATGTGACTGGGTTAAAGCATGTCCATTTGATATTCTTGAAATTTTCACGCCAGGATTTCGTCAGCTAACCCCATATCTTTCATGTCAAACTTTGAGTTCAACATGTATTTAGTGGATTTTATCATTTTATCACAGCTTTCTATGATAAGCATGTCATCTAAATAAAGATACAAAATGACGTAGCCATTTTCCGTGTCTCAAACATATATACATTTGTCACATTCATTTATTTTAAATCCACTTTCCATCATGACTTGATCAAACTTTTGATGCCATTTTTTAGGTGCTTGTTTCAAGCCATACAATGACGTTACTGATTTGCACACTTTATTTTCTTGCCCTGGCGCAAAAAATCATTCGGGTTGTTCCATATAAATTTCCTCTTCTAATTTCCCATTTAGAAAAGCGGGTGACATACATTTGATATACTTCAAAATTCCGCAATACGGCTATTGCAAGTACAATTATTATGGATGTTATTCTCGTAACCGGAGAATATGTATCAAAGTAATTAAGGCCTTTCTTTTGCTTGTAACCTTTAATTACAAGTCTTGCCTTATAATTGTCAATTGTTTCATTCGTCTTCATTTTCCTTTTAAAAATCCACTACATTCTAGTGGTTTACTTCTCGGGGAAATATCCACTAATTCCCAAGTGTAATTTTGTAAAATGAAATCTATCTCACTTTTAATGGTCTCTTTCCACAAAGGTCATTCCGAATAGCTTACATCCTATTTATAATTTTGTGGTTCACCTTCAAGCATTTATGTTAGAAATTTCGGATCATATGATTTTTCTATCCTACCTCGTTTGCTACGTCGAGGTTCCACCTCTTATTTATCATTTTCATCATGATAATTTTCTTCTTCTACTTCTTCTTCTATTGAATCATTTATCCGTTTAGATGAGCTTGCTCCATCTATTTTACACGGAAATACATTATCAAAGAAATAAGCATTTCTTGATTACATTATAGTATTCTTGTGTATATATTGAATTTTCGATTAATAAACAAGAAATCTATAAGCACTAATATTGTGAGCATACCTAATAAATATGCAATTAATAGTTTTTGTTCCAATTTTCACCTTTTTGGGATGTGGTATTAAAACCTTTGCAATACACCCCCACACTCGCATGTATTGGTATGATGACACTTTTGCATACCACAATTCATATGGGCTTTTGTTTATTTTTTTTCGAGGCATTTTATCTAACACATATTATGCCGATAATACGGCTTCTCCCCACATGTTATAAGATAATCCCAAACTTATTAACATGACGTTTATCTTGTCCTTTAAAGTCTGATTCTTGCGTTCGACAACTGCATTGGAATGAGGTCTATAAGGTGGCGCTGTTAAATATTTTATTTCATGTTAAGCACAAATATCATCAAATGGAATTTTATACTCACCACCACGATCACTTCTAATCACCTTTATTTTCCGGTTAAGTTGATTTTCAACTTCATTTTTATAGAGAACAAATTTCTTTATAGCCTTATCTTTACTTTTGAGAATATACACATAACAATATTTTTTGCTATCATTAACAAAAGTTATAAAGTACTTATTGCTTACACGTGATTGTGTTGATTTAAAGTCGAATAAGTTCGTGTGAACCAACTCAAGTGATTCATTATTTCTTATAATAGAATGAAACATACTTTTTGTTAATTTTGCCTCTACACAAGTTTCACATTTATGTTTGTAGTATATTTTACTTTTTGGTATACAATTCAAGTTAATTAATCTACGTATATTATCGTAATTAACATGTACTATTTTAGCATGCCACAAATTTGAATACTCAAGCAAGTAAACGGAAGAATTATTCATTTCATTGCTTTTGGGCTTAATAGCCATTACATTTGGTTTCACAACCATCACACTTATCTTAAATATTCCACATTTACATACCCTTTTCCTACAAACATTTCACTTTTAGATAAATTATCAACATCCGACTCAAACACAATACGAAAACCATGCTTAATCAAAAGCGGTCCGGACACCAAATTTTTCCGAATATCGGGCACATAAAGCAAATTATTGAGAGTCAATTCTTTCCCGAAAGTCCTCTTGAGCACCACCTTCCCTTGACCTCTGATGTCGGAAGCGGCCGAATTTCTCATGAACAATTTTTCACCATTTCCAAGGGCTTCAAAACTACTAAATATGTATTTGTTGTATCACACATGCCTAGTTGCACCGGTGTCAATCCACCACTGATTTGAGTTTGAACCCACCAAATTCACCTCGGAAATTACCGCCACATAATGCATATCGGTAACTTCATTTGAGATGACATCAATCATGTTTGCTTGCTTCCTTGGCTTTCTACACTCGTAAGACTTGTGACCCACAATACCACAATTATATCAAGTTCTATCGAACTTCTTATTGGAGATTCCTCCCTTTGGCTTCAAAATAGAACCTTTTCCGGGCACAAACTTGCCTTTGGCCTTTGAGCTATCACCATGCTCCACCACATTGACTTTTGCCACTAGAAGATTATTCAACTTATTTTCTGAAACTCTATTCTCTTCCTCAATTCGAATACGAATAGCAAACGTTTCAACATCCATTTTCTTTCGTTTATATTTAAGGTAGTTTTTGAAATATTTTCAATCGGGAGGCAATTTTTCAATTTTAGACGTCACTTGAAAGCTTTCACTAATCACCATACCCTCGACATTAATTTCATGGATTATTATTTACAATTCTTTCACTTGACTTTTAACTGTTTTAGAGTACACCATTTTGTAATCGAGAAAGCGGCCATCAATGAATTTCTTTGTACCCGCGTCATCGATTTTGTACTTGTATTCCAAGAACTCCCATAGTTCCTTTGCAGTTTTCTTAACATTATAAACATTATATAGTGTATCAGACAACCCATTTAGTACGTAATTCCAGCAAAGAAACTTCGAATGATTCCAAGCATCAAGAGCAGTAACGGCTTGCACGTTCGTTTCATTCTCACCCAACTATGGCGGATCTTCCTTAAAAAAAGCTCGCCAAGTTTAAGGTGGTAAAATTAAAAAGCATTTTTTGTTGCCACCGTTTAAAGTCTTGGTCAACAAATTTTTTCGACTTCTCACCATGTTGAGTCGGAACAGTTTTGACAACCACGTTTCTTGAAGGATTGGTTTTCACACGAAGCGCTTCTTCCACACGAGTAGTCTCGAAATTGTTCCCAGAATTGGTTCTCACGTTATTCGATTCATTAGCTATCTGAATCGAAACATAAAATTAGTTAACTGTTTTTATAATGTTTTCCATTCCAACGAAGAAATTTGTCTTAAGATTGTTAGAATAATATGATTATTGAAGTTGGACCTTGATTTGCAACCCCCACTGCGCACCCGTGCGATATAGAGTGCATTTATTTTACACAATCTTACTCTCTAATAAAGTGTAGCATTATATAAACTAGTCTAATTTTATATTTACTTTCAATATAGGATAACCACATTTCACACTTACAACCCACTTAATTTGAGCCTTATTATCTTATTTATTTTTCAATCATTTTGAATAATACTCCCTCCGTCCCGCTAGAAGTGTCATCTTTTTAGGGGTGACATGCAAATTAAGAAAAAGTGTGGGAAGAAAAAATGTTGTGGGTGTAATTTGAAAATAGGAGAGAGAATTAGTGGAGGAAATAGTAAATTTAAAAAGTGTTGTGAGTGTAGATGAGAGAAAATCAGTGGAGGGAATAGTGGATGAGATAATAGAATATTAATAAAACATTTCCTTTTTAGGAAAGATGACACTTCAAACGGAATGTCATTTTGGATAAAAAGTGACACTTCTAGTGGACGGAGAGAGTATATAATTTCAATGTTCTCCTTTAGTACAACACAAAACTACAATAAATTTAATTATTTTACAAATAACCCATTTAAAAAATATCTTATTATTTCCTTTAAAAATATTCTATTTTTCCAACATCTTCGACCCACCAGTTCATCACTGACCACTGTTTGATACTTCCTCCGTCCCTAAATGTTTATCCCGTTTGACTTTTCAAACATTTTAATTTAGTGATTTTGAAGTTTTAATTTTGGTTATTTTTACGAACGCTTTGAAAATTATTGATAATATACACCGCCGTTATGTAATACTCCGTCCTTAAATGTTACAAGTTTTGAAAATTTAGTGATTTTGAAGCTTTAATTTTGAAAATGAGACTAACTTTTTGGGACAAAAGAAAAGGAGAAATGGGACAAACATTTAGGGACGGAGGGAGTATAACCCGATTGATTTATGTTGGTGGTTGGCTCAAATCCAAGCACTTGAAGTCCACGTGGAAGTGTACGGACGCTGGAATTCCAAGTTGGCATAACAGGTGAGGTGACAGGAGACCTCATGTCCACCTCATATCTTCAAGCCGGCTAGGAGAGGGATGGATCATTTGGACCCTAATCCAAAACCCGACCCACTTTAGCTAGCTCCAATTATTTGTTTTGATGTAAACCTGGTTTGTTTTTATTTTTACTAATCACTCTCTAATTGAATGTATAAATTTCATAAAATATGTGTCTTGTTTTACACTATGTTTTTATTTATTATTGTATAAAAAGTAAAAAATAAATTATGAACAATAAATAATAAAAAATAAAATTCAAGCTCTATTGATATTGATAATTATGAAATCAATAGGTAAATAATAATAAAAAAACAAATTAATAAAAAAAATATGTAGTAAATAAAAGGGTGGTGGAGCAAGTTAAAAGGTAGGTTAGGGAGGAGAAGGTGAGTAGTTATAAAACTGGGAGTGAAAATATATATAATACAATACAGGTTGGTATAACCGCCTCTTAGCCTACCCATAAGTGGTGACTGAGATTGATTCTTACCAAATTGATCCGACGGCTGAAAATCCTCCCTCCTCCCACGATCTCTTCTCCCTCTCTCCGTCAAACACCCACGCTCTCTTCTCCCTCTCTCCGTCAATCATCTCTCCCCTTCCCCAAATTCTCTCTCTCTCTCTCTCTCTCTCTCTCTCTCTCTCTCTAAATTCCGATTCAATGGGAAATTCCGATTCAATGGGTAAGGCTTCGGCGGTGAAATCAACGGCGGTTGTATTGGGAGCCCTAGCTTTCGGATGGGTAGCTGTTGAGATCCCGATGACGTCGATACTGAAAGAGCATCTGGACGATTCAATGGGTTGATGCTTCGGGCTTCCTAAGCGGTTACCTCAACTCCTTCCCCTTCCACAGTAGTTTCTCTTTCTTTCTTTCTTTTTTGTTTTTCGCACTCACTTTGATTCTCTTTTGTTTGTGTCTTTTTTAGATTACCCTTACTTCAATTGTTGATATTCTTTGTTGCCTTATTGTGAAATTAATCGGTGTAGCGTGTTTGTTTGATGTTTTCCTGGCATCTCATATGGAGTCTCTATATTTGGAATTGTTAAAAAATGTGAACGGGAAAATGCAGTTTGTTGGTATTAGAAAGTGAGTTGATTCATTTGCAAAGTGAATTACTCTCCGGAAATTGTGTGCAAACCATTATAAAAATAGGATCTGAGATAGTTGTCTGCTCTCGGGTCGTAGTATTTCTAATTGCACTTTATTTTCTCTTCGAGATTGATATGAGAATGTGGTTTGGAGAAGTTAACAAATAGGTACATGTGGATGCTGTGATCTGTTACTGATATATTGCTAATACATGTGGTTCTAACTTGGTGTTTTTTATGGGTGGTTGAAGCATTTCGAGTAAAACACTACTGATAAGTTGGCTCCTCAACACCGATCACAGCGCCACATGGGTGGCCAGATGCAACAGATCAATTCTGCGGCAACTGCTCTGAACGATCAACCCACCAGTTTATTGCTACTCCCTCTTTTTGTCATTTTTAAAAAACATTTTGTCGTGAAAATTGTGATCCTCTATTATTGTTGAGTTGAGTATAAGGGACTTCATGTTAGTACATTTCTCAGGTGTGTATGGAAGAGTGAACTATTTTTTTTTGCTATTATTAGTTTGATATACTTAATTGTTGATCAAAGTGGTTTATTTTATGATTCCCTGAAGAATATATGTAGTGGGTTGAGGTTTTTTTCTTTTTCTTTTTATGACTGTGAATGTGTTTTTTTTTAACTATATGTGTATGTGTGTTTGCAGGGAGGAATTGAAGGGAAGATGAACTGCTTACCACCTGAAATGATGGTTCTAATGCAAGTGTTGGAAGTAATTTTAAATCAGAAAGGCAACAAGGCTCTGAGGATTCCTCAGAAGACATGGATGGGGAATCTGAGGATCCTTTTTTATTTGAGGACTTTGGGCAAAATCACAATTCAACGTCAAACAAAGATGGGATATCAGATCCAGATCCTGCAGGTTCTTTGTTTGCCTTGCCACCGATAAGTGCTCCAGTTCCTTCAGCTCTTCCAGCAAAAGTGAATTCGAGTTTAATTGAACCTCCAATATCTTTGACCCTTAACGCATCTTCATTGGACAATAATGAACCAGTTTTAGTTCCCAACCACAAGGGAACTGCTGCTTCTGATATTATTGCAGCAAACAATAACTCTTCAACCAGAGTAGATCATCCTACAAAGAAAAGTTATGATATACCAATGGGGGAAGTAGTCTCAATATCTCAGATGAACGAAATTTTTGTCCATAATCGTGCTTCTTCCCATTCAATGGTATGGCAAAAACTTAATGTCAACTTCATTTCAGCATATAGCAGTTAAAGTATTTGTAAAGGGTTGCATTAGCGAAACCTTTTCTCTTTATTTATCTTGCTGTGATTCACAGAGACCACTATGGTCTTTGTCAGTCGATCAAGAACTATTAAAAGCAAAAACACAGATAGAGAATGCACGTATCAACAAAAAGGACCGTGGCATTTATGCTTCGCTGTATCGGAACGTTTCCATGTTTAAAAGGTGCGCATGCTGATTTATTTTGAGATGTTAAATGAATGGGGTTATTGAGTTTTTAATAATAGACTGCTATGTTGGTAACTGTTTTATGATGTTTGAAATTCTGCTTCGATTCCTTTTGCGCTTCTTTCCATGTGTTGAGGAATGATGATCACTTGGTTTACTTTAGTTTAGTTTGGTTTAGTTTAATTTAGTTCAATTTAATTTAGTTGGTTTTTTATGTACTCCCTACAAATTTCATGTTTGTTTTATTTACTTTCTGTTAATATGTTTGTTTGGATTTGTTCTATTGGTGTTTATTTGTTAACTCTAAATATTTTGGTTTGGATTTGTTCGTGATTGCGTACTATTTGTTATCCCATCTACTTAGATACATAGATGGAACATGTCACATTTTGAGAATTTTTATTCATTCTTTTCTCTTTTTTATTTTTTTCTAATTCCACCTCTTTCTTCTTTTAACCCCCCCCCCCACATTATTTTCTTAATTTATTTTTTATTTAAATTGACCCAGATCATTTTGGGATTAGGACTTTGTTGTTGTTGTTGTTATTAGATTAGAAAATTTTGAAAATTTTTAGTTTTTAGTTGTTAGTTAAAATTATATTTAAAAGGTCATATAGTTAGTATGCGATTTCAGTTTTTCCACGTCTTTCTCTTTCCATACTGTCTCCCTTTTCATACTGACCCGTGCCAATGGCACGGGCTTTTGAGTACTAGTGTAATATGTTAATTCAGATCTTCAAATCAATTTTATATATTCAATATCAGTCAATTTTTATCACATCTGTTACAAACGGTTAAACATGTACTCCCTCCGTCTCACGATAATTTGCAAAAAGATCTATTTTGGGCGTCTCACAATAATATGCACTTTGCTAAAATGGAAATGTGACCCATTTCTCTCTACTCACAACCATTATCCACTTACTCCACTTTCTCTCTCCTACCCAACCATCTACACTCACAACACATCGCCTTTTTCATCATTTACCTTAATTTTCGCGCCAAGCCAAAAAGTGTGCATTATCCCGGGACGGAGAGAGTATTGTATTATAGATTTTAATAATAAAGAGGCATAAAAGTAAATAGGAGTGAGAACAAGTAAGAGAAATAGTAAGTTTATTAGTGATGTGAATATAAAATTAAAGTAAAATAGAGAATGAGTGATAGGAATAATAAATTTTTTGTCATTTTAGAAAATTAGATTAGAGGTGCAACATATGAAAATGGCAAAAAAATCCGAATTGAGATGAGACGGAATGAGTATTTCCCATTATAATTATACAACTAAATATTTTCTTTCATTTTATAGATAATATCTCTTAATATTTTAACAAATACACATATAGAAAGTTTTTGTTTACCCATTTTTATTTTCCTTATTCTTGCAAGGGTTAATTACCATTTAGGGCTTGAGGTCATATGACAGTCTTTGTGGAGGGGCCTGGGTAGGTTTTAATGTCAATTCAGGGCCTGTCATTAAAAAAGTTAGTCAGTTAAGGGATTTTTGACGAAATTCGTTGAAAAACTTGTTAAAGTCTCATGTGCCTCGCACATGCTTAACGAATTGGTCCAAACTGAAGTTAAATTTCATATTCAGGGAGTTAAATGTAACTTCATAAAATAAAAGGACTAAAAATAATTTTTTAAAAATATATTAAATAATCACATTTTAAAACAAAATGAATAAAAAATTATAAAAAAAAATTATAAATTTATATTTTTAGATTTGTTTTGTTTCAGCTTTTATAAAAAAATATAAGCTATAATTCTTTTAACACCCTCACCCAACCCCGCCCCACTCCCTACCCCACCCCACCCCACCCACCCACCCACCCACCCCTCCCCCCGTCGGGTCAAAAAAAATTTAAATATTTTAAATTTATTTTAATTTTATGATATTAAAAAAAAATTATTTGAGACGAAAGTAATATTTTGGGTTGAGCCGGGTTAAAGTGGGTAACGGGTTGAAGCGGGTAACGGGTTGAGACGAGTAATACCTGTTACAACCCATTTAACATACGAGTCGACTCGAATAACCCGATAAGCTAAACTATTTTTTTTTCTTTTGAATTACTCGGCTAAAAAAATAATTTTTAAAAATAAATTAATTTTTTTACCCAACGGTGGGGGTGTGGTGGGGGCAGGGGGTGGTAGTAGTGAGTGGGGGGTGGGGCTGGGATGGTTAAAAATAAATTTAAAATGTTCTAAAAAAAAATTTGACCCGAAAGAGGGGGGGAGGGTAGGGGTATGGGTGGGGGTGGGGGTAGGGGTAGGGGTAGGGTTGGGGTAGTTAAAAATTTTTTTTAAATGTTTTAAAAAAAAATTTGACCCGAAGGGGGGGGGGGTAGGGCTGGGCTGGGGTGGGGTGGTTAAAAATAAATTTAAAATGTTTAATTTTTTTTTTTGTCCCGACGGGGGTGGGGGTGGGTGGTGGTGTTAAAAGAATTATAACTTATATTTTTTTATAAAAGCTGAAACAAAAAAATATAAAAATATAAATTTATAATTTTTTTATAATTTGTTATTCATTTTATTTTAAAATGTGATTATGTAATATTTTTTTAAAAAAAATATTTTTAGCCCTTAATTTTATGAAATTACATTTAACTTCCTGAATATGAAATTTAACTTCAGTTTGGACCAATCTGTTAAGCATGTGCGAGGCACATGAGACTTTAACAAGTTTTTCAACGAATTTCGTCAAAAATCCCTTAACTGGCTAACTTTTTTAATGACAGGCCCTGAATTGATATTAAAACCTACCCAGGCTCCTCCACGAAGACTGCCATATGACCTCAGGCCCTAAATGATAATTAACCCTTCTTGCAATTATAATTTATGGGCATTTATCAAAAATTACTTTTGAAAGATTTATATTACAAAAAAACCACACAAGTTGGATAATACAAAAAACTCTTTAAATATTACAAAAAACTATTTTTTTTGCGTTTATCTGTCAAATAACTGATAAATGCATTTATCAGTTGTTAAACCAAAAAATCAATCACAAAATACTCTTTAAAAATGATAAATTAATTTATCAGTTATAAACAACTGATAAATGAATTTATCATCAATGATAAATACATTTATCAGTTATTTTAACTGAAAAGGCAAAATAAAAAAAAATTAAAAAAAAAAACTTAAAAAAAATTAAAAAAAGTAATTTTTTGTTATATCATAATTTAAATATTTATTTTTGTAAATATCATCTTTTTTGAGCTAGTTTTTGGTAAAAACTCCTATAATTTATTATTTTCTTCATCCCAAATTAGATGACCTTTTTAATTTCAAAATAAATGACATTTTCAAAAAAAATCTTCAAAAAATATTATTTCTAAATGATATTTATTAAATTAATTTTAAAAGTTCATTAGTATATACTCCCTCCGTCCCATTAGTATTAGCACAAACACTGTTTGCGCGAGAATTAAGGAATATGATATTTTAATAAAATGTTGTGAGTGTAAAAGAATGAGTGGAGAGAGAATGAGTGGAGGGTGTAATAAATTATAATGGTGTTGTGAGTATTAAAATAATGTAGGAGAGAGAATGAGTGGGGTTGGGTGAATATTTTATTAATATAAAGTTTCCTTTTTGGGAGTGTGCGGATATTAGCGGGACGCCCAAAAAGGAAAGTGTGCTAATATTAGCGGGACGGAGGGAGTAACTTGTAAATCTAAAAGTTTAAAAGTGAGTTGCAAGAATGTTTATTTATTTTTCTACTAAAAATTAACCTTTTCAAAATGATTCCTAAATGAAAATTGATCAATCATTTTGAGACGAATCATTTTGAGATTTTGAGACGGATGAAAAATTTGCTTGAAAAATATAACTAAATTATTGGCTTTGCCACTTGTATTCATTTTGGGAACAGAAGATACACCCTCTGTCCCAAACTTACGTACATGTTTGGTGCTTTGTGCGTAGATTAAGAAAAGTTGGTAATGGAGAAAATGTTGTGAGTGTGAAAGTAAAATAAGAGAGAGAATGAGTGGAGGGAATTATAAATTATAATGGTGTTGTGAGTATAAAAATAATAAATGAGAGAGAATGAGTGGAGGGAATAGTAAGATTCTTTTTCATTTTAGAAAATATGCACGTAGGTTTATGATGTATCTGATGTATCCCTCAAAGAAGCAAGCCTTCCGATTTGATTTTGTTTCCTATTTTGAAGTGTTTTAATTAGGATTGTTTTGCTTTTTCTTTTCCAAGCGGGTTTTGGAATTCCGATTTGATTTTGTTTCCTATTTTGAAGTGTTTTAATTAGGATTGTTTTGCTTTTCCTTTTCCAAGTAGTTTAGGGTTTTGTTTAGAGTATAAATACTCTCTTTCATTGTTTGTTTTAGGATACGTTTGATTTATTGAATTATTGAATTTTGATTGCTTTGCAATTGTGGGTTTTTCCCTTTGGGTCTTAATTGACTTGCAGAAGACTCTCGCAAGAGATTCTTGTTGGAGTTCTTTGAATTCCTTGTGAAGGTTCTCATCTTCTTGGTGTTTACCTCTTCAAATCCTAATTCAAATTGTTGATTCAATTCGAATTGGGTCAAATAGTTGTTGATTCAATTATTTGTCTATCCTTTTTATTATTCCGCTGCAACCCTATTTACATCAGTTGGTATCAGAGCGAAGGACGATCCAAGGAAGATCCGAAGAAGATGGCGAACAACAATGGAGGTCAAACCCCATATATGGGTATACTCAATAGTTTTCTGACGTTTGCTCAACAACATAAACTTTATTATCTAGATTTGATGAACATGGAACGATTTAAAGCAGATATATATGAGCAAAGTTTTTCGGAGGTTTCAGAATTTGGAAATCATATTCAAGCAGATGCGGAACGAAGGAGGTATCAACGACATAGAGAGGATTTCAAATATTATTCCAGCAAAGTCGATTTCTTTACTGCAGATATCCAAAGATTGACAACGAAAATATCGGCTGAATTAAAGCGCCCGGAGGAAGAAAATCGCATTGTCGTTGAAGAAATTCCTGTCCAAGAGGAAGATCCTGTTGAAGAGGAGTCTATTGTTGAAAATCTATGTGCAAAGGACGAGGACATTCAGATTTGTGACAATAATATTCCTTCCCTTATTATAAACCCTGTTCATGCCCCTATTGAGTCCAAGGTGAATGATGAAATCCGAAGTAATTGGTTTGTTGCAAAATCGAATTTTGTATTGGGCTATATTTTTGTCGGTGACTTTATTATGATTACTCATGTGGACGCTGGGGAGGTTGATCGGCCAAGAGATAATGGGATTGAGACGGATGATAGTATTATGTTTTCGGAGGAAATTTTCATGCATTTATTTATGCTTCGTCGTCATATGTATTCAAAATACTTGTTTAAATGGGATGAACACGTTTTCTTCTTTCTTCCAAGGACAAGAAAAGCTTTGCTTTATTCGAAATATCTCTTTATTTGGGATGGAAGATGTCAGATGTTGATCAAGGGGAGGTCGGGGCGGAAGGTCAACAAAGGAGGGTCAAAAACTTCAAGATCATGTTCTTTTTCTAAAGACCAGAATTCGGAGACGAATTCTTTTGAAGTGGGGGTGTATGATGTATCTGATGTATCCCTCAAAGAAGCAAGCCTTTCGATTTGATTTTGTTTCCTATTTTGAAGTGTTTTAATTAGGATTGTTTTGCTTTTCCTTTTTTAAGCGGGTTTTGGAATTCCGATTTGATTTTGTTTCCTATTTTGAAGTGTTTTAATTAGGATTGTTTTGCTTTTCCTTTTCCAAGTAGTTTAGGGTTTTGTTTAGAGTATAAATACTCTCTTTCATTGTTTATTTTAGGATACGTTTGATTTATTGAATTATTGAATTTTGATTGCTTTGCAATTGTGGGTTTTTCCCTTTGGGTCTTAATTGACTTGCAGAAGACTCTCGCAAGAGATTCTTGTTGGAGTTCTTTGAATTCCTTGTGAAGGTTCTCATCTTCTTGGTGTTTACCTCTTCAAATCCTAATTCAAATTGTTGATTCAATTCGAATTGGGTCAAATAGTTGTTGATTCAATTATTTGCCTATCCTTTTTATTATTCCGCTGCAACCCTATTTACATCAGTTTAGAACGTCCAAAATAGCAAAATGTGCACGTAAGTTTGGGGCGGAGGGAGTATAATTTATTTATTTATTTATTTATTTATTTATTAAAAGAAAATAGGTTATTGGGCTTGCTGTCGGTCAATTTGAAATGTTTGGGTTAAAAATATTTTACTAGGATTAGACTCAATTTGGGTTGGAAAGACTTTAATCCTTCTTTTGGTATGATTAAGACATCCTATCTCACGCTTTGGCTTAACTTGGCTGCTATTAATCCCACCGACTTACTCATTCATTTACATAATTCACCACTTATTGACCACAATTTTGTCACTTTTTCAATTTTGTTCACATTTTTTTTTATCTTAAAATAAATATTCTTAAACGTTATAAATCGAAAAACAACGAACGTGTATTATAAATTATTATAAATGGGCAATGCCCAATGAATTGAGCCAAAAAATAATTTATGCAAGTCTCAAATACGACATAAAAAATGGGATTACCTAGTTATACTCATTATAATTGCTCGTCATTTTTCACTATTTCGACCTATACATATAACAGCGAATAAAATGACTAAGGCCACAATGCTGATATATGTCGACCAAGGCATCTACAAAAGCCGACGAGGGCTTCATCAAAAGACGACCAAGTGCCTCATCAGTCATCATCAATACAAGGGAAATGGGCATCCCTACCCTTGCTCTCCATCTACATTGTAGGGGAATATAGAGTTTTGATCTTGATAACATGGCTGGATATGTGATTGAATCGTGTATAATCCACTTTCCGAATAAAGTATTTTGACCCTTAATGCCTGGGTTACACAAAATCTTTATTGGGATAAGACAATCACGCAATTTGTTTCTAGGCAAAGAGAACAAATCTAAAACTTGAGAATTGTTTTGCTTTCGTTATTGTTGTATTACTCTTGTGTTTTTCATGTGTGTACAAATGAGATCAATCTCTGTATATATACAGATGGAGAGGCATCAGATAAAGGGTACAATCAAAAGACATGACTTTAGCCAAGCAATGTGTCTTTTCATTTTGAACTGGCACCTGTTCAGTAACTGCTCGGCCGAGTCAAGGGACTTGCTTGGCCGAGCAAAGATGGCCCAAGTCATTTTGTCCAACTGCACGACCGTGTCCTTTAAGCTGCACGGCCGTGCCAATCATTCTGCTCGGCCGAGCAAGACATATGCCTCGGTCGAGCAAGGCTGTCCAGAAACTTGGACAATCTGCTATGCTCTGCTCGGCCGAGTCAAGGACTCTTTTCGGCCGAGCACATCAGCAAAATGTGCTACCCTTTAACTTTTACTTCTTTATCGAGGTTGATTTCATTTTAGCTCAAACGAGTGTGTACTTCACACTTTCCCTTACTCGTATCCGAGTCTACTACGAATCACATTAATCTCTAGTAAATCACCATTACAATAAAATAGTTGATGACACTAAAATCACCAACAAATTCCCTCCATTTTAGTGTAATCCTTTGATTTACTAAACTTTATAAATAACGAAACAAACGAATGCGTAAATGAAAATGTCTTGCGATTGAATTTTCATCTTAGTATATATAATACACATTTCAAATACTCGAGAATCGGGGTGTCCTAACGATTGAACCCGTCAACTCATATGAATACCTGAAGATACTATACACATAAGTTTCATACAATTCTCTTTGTTTAATCTTGACACTATTACAAGCCATGTATCCATATCCAATAGTGAACATATAGAAAGCCAAGTTCTAGCTTCTTGAAGCGGAAAAACTTCATGTCCACATAGGTTGTTCCTTTTAATCTTGCACCTGCATTTGCAATTTTCCAAAGGAACTATTAAGAAGATATTCTTCAACCTAACCATTACTTGCAGGTCTGAACACATACCTTGGGAAAGATAATAACATGTGTTCCAATCTCCAACTGCGAGCTTTCCACATTGAATTCAAGCTTCTAACGTTGTATTAGAAGGGAATTGGGTATCTCACAATTAGAGGATTAAATGGACTTTAATTCCATTCCCATTGCAGACTTATTTACCAAGTCTCTGGCTAACCACTTCATCAAGTGGTCAGCCAAATTTTGTTGCGACCGAACAAACTCAAATGATATCACACCATTCATGATTAACTCCCGAATCATACTATGTCTGAGACCTAAGTGTCTAGACTTGCCATTATACATTTGACTATAAGTCCTAGCCAACGTAGCTGCACTATCACAATGGATAGATATTGGTGATATCGGTTTTGGCCATAATGGAATCTCATATATCAAGTTTCGAAGCCACTCCGCTTCTTTTCCAGCAGCAGCCAATGCTACAAATTCAGATTCCATTGTAGAATGTGTAATACATGTCTGCTTTTTTGGAAGCCCAAGAAATGGCACCTCCTCCAAGCAAGAACACCCAACCACTAGTAGAAGATGAATCTTCTTGGTTGATCCAACTAGCATCTGTGTAACCTTCTAATGTAGAAGGATGTCCACTATAACACAAACCATAGTCCATAGTACCTTTTAAGTACTTGAACACCCTTGTTATAGCATGCCAATGCTGTCTACTAGGATTACTAGTGAACCTGCTCAATCTTCCAACTGCATAAGTAATATCAGGTCGAGTGCCCTTCATAGCATACATTAAACTGCCAATGGCTTTTGAGTATTCGAGTTGTGACACGGGTTTACCAGTGTTTGACACAAGTTTCTCAGTAGGATCCATGGGAGTACTAACTTTAGAACAATCATCACAATTAAACCTCTTGAGAATTTTCTCAATATAATGAGATTGTGTAATTGCAATTCCCTTGTTCATCCGTTTAATCTTTATGCCAAGAATTACGTCGGCTTCTCCCATGTCCTTCATAGAAAACTTTGATGATAAAAACTTCTTAGTTTTATCAACTACATTTTGGTCTGTGCCAAAAATCAACATGTTTCTACATATAGGCAGATGATTACACCTTTACCGGATTCATCAAATCTGCTATATACACATTTGTCGGACTGATTTAATACAAAACCTTCGACAAAACAACCTCATCAAATTTTTGATGCCATTGTTTAGGTGCTTGCTTCAGCCCATACAATAACTTAATTAACTTACATACCTTATGCTCATTACCTGGCATAAAAAATCCTTTAGGTTGTTTCATATACACTTCTTCTTCCAAATCACCATTTAAAAATGCTGTTTTGACATCCATTTGATGGATCAATAGATTCTGAATAGCTGCCAAAGCTATCAGTAATCTAATAGTAGTGATACGAGCAACCGGTGCATAGGTATCAAAGTAATCGATCCCTTCCTTTTGTCTAAAGCCTTGGATTACTAATCGAGCTTTAAGCTTGTCAATTGTTCTATCGACTTTCATCTTCTTTTTGAAGATCCATTTGCACCCTAAAGGTTTACAGCCTGGTGGTAAATCAGACAAGACCCACGTATTATTTTCCATAATAGAACTAATCTCATCATCGATTGCTTCTTTCCAAAAACCAGCATCTCGAGATTTTATTGCTTCATCATAGGTTCTTGGATCCTCCTCTATACTATAATAGTAAGAGTATTGAGATCCAATTTGATCTCTTGATCCCATAACTAAATATAGTTGAAAATCAGAACCATATGATTTAGCTTTTCTTACTCTTTTACTTTTACGAAGTTCGGGTGTCTCACTTGGTACCTCAATTGAATGATCATCCATTTGAGATTCAGCCGACATTGGTATAATATCCTTTGGTCTAGGTATTGAAGAGAAACGATTCTCATCAAAGATTTCATCTATCGATTCTATAATTGTGTTAATAGAAATGAATTCATTAGGTTCTATAACATAAAACCTATATGCCTTGGAATGCTCAGCATATCCAACAAAGATGCAGTCAATACCTTTTTCTCCAAACTTTTTCCTTTTAGGGTCCGGAAGTCTAACCACAGCCCTACATCCCCAAACTCGCAAAAATGTCAAGTTTGGTCGTTTCTTATACCAAAGCTCATATGGGGTAATCTTGTTCCTTTTATTAGGAACTCTATTCAATAAATGACAAGCCGTTAACATGGCTTCTCCCCAAAATCCGTCACTCAAGCCCGAGTAAGACAACATGGCGTTAACCATTTCTTCAAGAGTTCTATTCTTCCTTTCAGCCACACCATTTTGTTGTGGTATATAAGGAGCCGTAATCTCATGAATTATCCCTACGGATTGGAAATATTTAGGATCATAATATTCACCACCTCTATCCGTACGTAAGATTTTAATCAAGCCATTTAGTTGAAGTTTAACTTCTGATTTATAAATTTTAAATTTATCTAGGGCTTCATCTTTTGGTGTAGCAAATAAATATAGCAAAACCTAGAAGCATCATCTATAAAAGTGACAATATACTTTTTATTGCCTAAAGATGGAGTTGCATGAAAATCACATAGATCACTATGAATTAATTCAAGTTTTACAGAATTCCTTGTAACATTTTTAAAAGGTTTTCTAGTGATTTTTGCCAACATGCAAGTATTACACTTTTCCGTGTTATTATCAATAACAGGAATCAAACCATCTTTGAACATTTCAAGCATTCTTTTATAGTGCACATGTCCTAACCGAGCATGCCATAATGAGGAATTGATAACAACAGAGAAAGTCATATAAACAGAACTAGAGTTAACAGGAATTTTATTTAAATTCAACATAAACATCCTATTATTATAAGAACCAAATCCTACAAATACACCCGACTTCGATAAGATATACTTATCGGATTCATAAATTTGTTTATAACCACACTTGTTTAATACAGGACCAGAAATTAAATTCTTACGAAGTTTAGGTACATATAAAACATTAAACAAAGAAATAGTTTTTCCCGAACTGAATTCCAACACCACACTTCCTCTTCCTTGAATAGGAGCGGAATGGTCATCACCCATGTAAAGGACAGATCCGTCTTCCATTGGTTCATATGTCTTAAACCAACAACGATCTTTACAAACATGAGTTGTGGCACCGGAATCAATCCACCACGCAATAGCATCATCCTGCACATAAAATGCTTCAGAAATTAGTGAAACGGAATTTTTAATAAATTCGTTCCAACTAAGTATTAAATTCTGACCTTGGTTTTGAGAATGGTCCTTAGACCCCTTTCCCGAACCACTGGTGCTTGTGCCATTCTTGTTGCTTCCAACACGACAATCTTTTCATTTTGAACTGGCACCTGTTCAGGAACTGCTCGGCCGAGTCAAGGGACTCGCTCGGCCGAGCAAAGATGGCCCAAGTCATTTTGTCCAACTGCACGGCCGTGTCATTTAAACTGCACGGCCGTGCCAATCATTCTGCTCGGCCGAGCAAGGCATATGCCTCGGCCGAGCAAGGCTGTCCAGAAACTTGGACAATCTGCTATGCTCTGCTCGGCCGAGTCAAGGACTCTGCTCGGCCGAGCACATCAGCAAAATGTGCTACCCTTTAACTTTTACTTCTTTATCGAGGTTGATTTCATTTTAGCTCAAACGAGTGTGTAATCCACACTTTCCCTTACTCGTATCCGAGTCTACTACGAATCACATTGATCTCTAGTAAATCACCATTACAATAAAATAGTTGATAACACTAAAATCACCAACATACATCAGTATTTATACATGTCGATCAAGCATCACATGCCGACCAAGCATCAAATGCCGAGGAGCATGCCTCCTATGAATACGTACAGAAGACAAATCTAATCCTACTCACACAAGTGTACTGTGGAAAGTTATAATCCAACTATAATTATAATTTTTTTCTCACACAACTTTCTATTCAAATATAGACTCTACATCCTACACCTATAAATAAAAGCCATAATTCACATATTTTTGATAACTCATATTTTGACTCTCAACTATTGTCAATTGATTTACTCTCAAATACACAAATACTTACTCTTACACCGGAGGGCCTTCCCCGGTGAAGCCTCGGCTTATTTTACGTGTTTGTTCATTTTTTTCAGACTATTCAAACATTCAGGATATAACCTGCCGCTGGATTTGGACTGATCCAAACATTTTTGACATCATCAGTTTGTTTACAGTGCCAGGAAACGATCGTTTTTAGTCTTTGAATAGCCGGAAAAAATTCTGCTCCGTTCTCCTAATCCTAATGGAAGAAGGACACACTGCTAGTATCACTCCTTATCAGGATAATCCTCTTGTGGAGGAGACTCATGGCAACACTAGGACTGGTTTTCCTCTTGCTAATGGAGAACTACCACCTCCTCCACCATTGAACGATGGGTTGCCCCCACTAGGAATGAATCTTCGTTTTTTGTGGACAGCCGATAACCGAGGTAATACTGCCAAACCATCCCCGTCATTGGCTACCAGGAAGGCCTGCTGGCAGCTAGACAGGGAGGAATGCCGCCCAAGGGGGCACTGGATTCCCCCCCCCCCCACAGATTGATCGCAGAACTCTATTGCATCAACAAATGGAAACTTTGCAATGCATTTATGAAACGTAAAATGACTTGCTGCAACTGGATCCTGAGCACTCCCTGAATGAATTCATAAGGCCTACTAGGACTGGAAATTTCCTTGGAGGGAAAAGTCATCTTGACAGGCGTGGTAGTCGGGGGAATGGAGAAAATCTTCCTCCTGGCCAAAATCCCCCTCATCATGACATTGCTGGTAGACCTAAGCAAAAAACCCTCCAAGATGTCCCTCCTCGTCCTCAGGCTCCTGGACATGGAAATGCACGAAACAATGAGGATTTGAGAAATCATATGAACAATCAAAGGGAACAAGAGGCTAATTTTGCTGACTTGAGAGCTAGACTCAATCATGCAAGGGGAAAAAACCCTCCTCATCATGAACCCCTTCCTCAGCATAGGAGCCTTGTTCGACCTAGGAGCCCTCCTCAGCATAGGTTCTCTCCTCGTCATAGGACTGCTCCTCGTCCAGAAATGGCTCCCAACAGGGACAGAACCCTTCCTCGTCATTTCAAGCCATTGAATGGCAGAGCACCATCTGGACACGAAGATAATCACCAGGAACATGAGGAACAAAGTCGAGTGAATGGGCACATAGAAAAAGAAAGAACCCATCGTAGCTCTCACTTTAGCTCGGGGATCGATGCTAGGGATATCCTCCTCTTGAAAAAGAGGATTGATGAAATGGAAATGGGGAGGAAGGAAGTGGATGATGATGATACCAGTGCCACTCGTCCTTTCTCTCACTTGATTAATGATCTACCTCCCAATCATGCCCTTAAAATGCCAAGTTTTGAAAAGTATGCGGGAACTACAGACGCGCGGGATCATGTGCAAAGTTTTGAATCCACCATGGCCCTCCTCACCAAATCAGATGATATTCTATGCAAGGTTTTGCGAGTACCTTCTCCGAAACAGCCCTGTCCTGTTTTCGTGAGCAAAAGAAGGGAAGCATCGATTGATGGAAAATTATGATGAGGAGGTTCCTGGACCACTTTGCAACGACGGGAAAGAGAAAGAAAAGACTGACAAACCTTGATAACATTGAGTAAGGAAAGAACGAAACAACTTTGAGTTATTACAATCGATTTAGAGCTACGGCTGACCAGGTAGAGGAAAGCCTAACTGACCGGGAGGTGATCGTTTGCTTCAACTCCGGACTAAGGTCCGAACAATTAATCTATGAACTCTCTGCCAGGTAGCCTAAGTCGAAGTCTGATCTATATAATGTGGCATACGCCATAGCTATGGTAGAAGAAAAAAGTAAGAAGAGGTCTGAGAAACCAGAGATAGACGCAGCTGGCACCAATCACGCTTCGAATGGAAGTAACTACAAGGGGAAGAATAGAACTCAGGCTACTGAAAAAGCCGAGGTTTTTACCCCCCCCCCTCACCAAAGCTATAATGGAGATCATACAGTTGGTAAATCTGCCAAGTCCCCGACCACTTGATGAAAGAACAAAGTACACCCATGACAACTTCAAGTATTATGCCTTTCACAAGGACCATGGACATGACACGGAGACCTACATCTCCCTTAATAGAATGATCCAGAGATGGGTGGACGAAGGGAAACTTGATCGCTACATCATGAGAAAGGATAACAAGCGAAGAAGAAAGGATGGCGATGACGATGACAAAGATGATGAAAGGGAAGACAGGCCTCCTAGGGCTAAACTCCATGTTGTAAGGGAGGAGACTATTTCTAATAAGAAATTGAAAGACCAAATATATGAGCTAAGTAAGGTCTACCACATCCCCGCCTGGATCCATAAAGAAGAGGATGTCATCAGCATCTCTTCTAATGAGCTGGCTGAAAATCGTGCAGCTCGTGAATAACCTCTAGTAATCAAAGGGAGGATTGATAATTGTGAATCTGAAAGGCTCCTCATAGACTCGGGGGCCTCCAGGGACATTCTATACTACTCTACCTTCTAGAAGATGAATCTGAATAATAGCATATTGGAGCCATACTCTGGAAGAATAGAAGGATTCACCAACCATAAAGTCTGCGCCATGGGGACGATTGATTTATTACTGAAAGTGGGGGAACATCCCTTTCGAGCCGAGGCCACAGTAACATTCGTTCTTATGGAGCTTGCAAGTGACTACCATGCCATCCTAGGCATTCCAAGTCAAGGCAAACTTGGGTTGGTCGCATCCATCCCTCACCAACAAGTTAAATTCCCCACTCGTGCTGGAATCGGATGCGTGAGGGCGACCCCCAAGGACTTTTTGGAGCATGTGATGAGGAGCAGAAAAACTGTTAGAAAAGTGGAGGTAGACACACCAGACAAAAATTTGAAAATCTCTAAGTGTGTAAAGACTACCAGCATCATTTCTAGGCTAAATCTGATTTTTGAAGCAGAGGATGAGGAAAAAATGATTCAAGATATCCACGAATACAATGATATAGTTCTATCCATCTCGGATATAGCCCCTCATCTCGTCAGCGGCCAGAACTCGGGGGGCCAACCCTGACTTGAGACAAGGAGAGCTGTCAGACGTAGATGAGCTAGTTGAGATAGAAGACCTACACATACACGGTAAGGAAGGTAGAAGGCTTAAAGACAACTTAAAACATTTAACAATTAATGTGTCTTGTAATGATAATGATTTGATACTTAGAGTTTCAGAAGGTCATTCCGTGCCACTCGCGCTTGTCCCTTAGCCATTCTTCCCTCGTCCCCGTCGAGTCTTCCTTCATTCTACGTGAGTTAGCTCTGTCTCCCTCATTCCGATATCAGGAGTCCTCCCTGTTGGGTCAAGCAATCCAGTCACTCTCAGAGCTTCATTCGTCTGTGCCACGGCTCGGATCTCTTCCCTGTGAGTCTGTAAAAGGGGACCTCTCTCCGCCAATCTGTCAACTCTAGTCTCATAATCAAACAAGGCATCCCTCGTGACATCCTGAGGGTTAGCCCAAGATTCCGCGTTCCTAAGGTTGTAGCCGAAACGACAATCTTGCCCCAGAATTGCCTCGCGCCTGCTCCCCAGAATCACTTGAGTCTTCCCGAGATGCTGCTATGCCAGTCCAATTACTTGGTAGTCAAAACATTACTCTCCCTGCATCTGAGAAGTACCCCATGAGGGAAGGCGGGATACTTCCATATCCTCAGAAGGAAAAGGAAAACGGATGGGTCTGCCATAGAAAAGGAAGCTACCTCCATAGTAGCAACGCCGTTCCAGCCCAGCAAAGGCTCCTGTCTCATCCCAAACTGCCTGGAAACAAGGGACGGGATGTAGAAACAAGACTGAGACAACTCTGGAACCCTGACAACATAGGAACCTTCCTGAAAGGCCCTCCTAGTCTCAATCCTCCAATGAGGAACCCACCAACGGATGTGATGCGTTCCAAGTCGAGCCATCCACCTCTCCCAAGCAGAATGATCCATCTCCAAGATAAGAGGCCGCTGAGTAAACGTCCACGGACTGAAGGATGTCAGAGACACATGCATAGCTTTAAGCCTCTCTCGCAACCATAAAGTGAGCAAAGCTAGGCTTCCCCCACGCATAAATCTGTCCCCCATCGCCAAGTGATCTATACCGTGGAAGGTTTCCCCCAGAACCAAAGGAACGATATCCTCGCCCGCTCGGCAGTGGCCTACCACATCTAGCAAAGCATTATGACATATCCCGAGGGAGCTAACCATGAAAAGGGTGGCAATCGCGCACAAAGCAAACACGTCCATGAGACGTCACTCCCATCATTACTCATGAATCTGTCAGGCAGTTCAGAAATATCAATGTGCCCAGATTCAAGTATCATACCTCGTACGTCCTCTAAAGGAACCATAAGAAAGAGCGATAGTTTCGTGCTTACGGTCGCACCTCCGACCAAAGGAAGAGAGATAGCCTCCATATCCGACCCTCCAAGAAAGGCCCATAAATCCTCAAAAGTGGGCGTAATCTCGTTGTAGGAGAAGCTGTACACATGCCTCCTAGCGTCGCAG
This sequence comes from Adenophora triphylla var. japonica, assembly GCA_022495995.1. NCBI lineage: Eukaryota > Viridiplantae > Streptophyta > Magnoliopsida > Asterales > Campanulaceae > Adenophora > Adenophora triphylla. Next base: position 26,122 of record JAFEMH010006183.1, on the reverse strand, counting down.
AATCTCGTGACCGCCCGCAACAACTCCCAATCAGGAGATAACTCTTTAAGAGACCACCTGTAAAAACCTGTGTGGCCAAGAAAAGAATGGACCTCCCGCACACTTGTAGGGTAAGGAAGAGATTGAATAACATCAACTTTAGCTTTATCTACCTCTATTCCTTTAGAAGAGACAATATGCCCTAAAATTATATGTTAAACCATGAAATGGCATTTTTCATAGTTCAAAACAAGGTTAGTTTCCTGGCATCTTTCCAACATAAGTGTCAAATTTTTCAAACAATGATCAAAAGAATCTCCATGTACAGTAAAATCATCCATAAAGATTTCCATGATATGTTCCACAAAATCTGAAAATATACTTACCATACACCTCTGAAAAGTGGCAGGCGCATTACACGTCCCAAATGGCATTCTTATGTACGCAAAGGTTCCAAATGAGCACGTGAATGTTGTTTTCTCCTGATCCTCCGGGGCGATAGCAATCTGAAAGTACCCTAAAAATCGTCTAGAAAACAATAAAATGCACGACCTGACAATCTTTCTAACATTTGATCAATAAATGGAAGTGGAAAATGATCTTTACGAGTTAAAGCATTTAATCTTCTAAAATCTATACACATCCTCCACCCATTCTGAATACGAGTAGGTATCAATTCCTGATTTTCATTCTCCACAACTGTGATACCTGTCTTCTTTGGAACAATTTGAACGGGGCTAACCCATTCACCGTCTGAGATTGGATAAATCACTCCAGCTTGGAGTAATTTAATAACCTCTTTTTTCACCACTTCCATCATCAGGGGTTCAATCTTCTTTGTGGTTGTCGAACTGGTTTGGCCCTATCCTCAAGCGAAATGCGATGCATACAGGTGGATGGACTAATGCCTTTGATATCAACTATAGTCCAGCCAATAGCACACTTGTGCTTTTTCAGAACATTCACTAACTTTATTTCTTGCTCTTGATTCAGTTGGTTAGAGATAATTACAGGCAATGTACTATTTTCCCCCAAGATAGACATACTTAAGGTGATCTGGGAGAGGTTTCAGCTCCAAATTTGGAGCTTGTATAACTGTAAGTACCCCAATCTGGATCACTCCCCTTTTGACGCACGGAAAACACCGCAGACTCACACAAACGTGATCTCGAACACCCTTAGCCTTCAAAACTCCAAAAACCACCAACCAAACCAAGGGGGGCCTTTCTGTGATAAAAAAGTACAAAAGGACTTTTTAGGAATTTTGGAAAAGCAACACTAGTCCGTGCGGACCACTTTGCTTCCAGACATCATAATTACAAAATCCCCTTAAAGTCCACAATATTCCCCTAAATCCAGGAAAACCAAAAAAATGGTAATGGCAGGTAGTGTAGTGCGACACACTTTGCCAGAATCTGGACCCTATAAATAGAGGCTCCTCCCTCTCATTTTTCTGACACCTCCTTTCTTCTCTCTCTCCCCAGCCTTCAGGCCCCCTTCTAAGACCCTTCGGGGCAATCCCGGTCCCTTTTGGTTCCCTCTGGGGCATTCCGAGGCCCCTCGTGGTACTCCGAAGCCCTGCCGAGCACTCCCGAGATGCTCCAAGCTGCCCCGAGGCACTCCCGAAGCATCCCGAAGAACTGTCGGTCCATCCCGAAGCCTTGCCAGTCCATCCTGAGGCATTCCAGTCCATCTTGAGGCATTCCAGCCCATCCTGAGGCATCTCGGTCCATCCCGACGCACGCCGGAACTCTGCCCGAGCACAACCGACGATCTCGACGCACGCCGAACCTCTGCCCGAGTCCATTCAACAATCCCTACGATCCCAATGCACGCCGAACCTCTGCCCGAGTACACACCTGACACTCCCGAGGCACACTGAAGCTCTGTCCGCAGACACCGGTACATCCCCGAAGCAATCCCGGTCCGTCCCGGAGCACTATTCAACACTCAAACACTATTTCCAAGCGGAAGACAGACACGAACGAACATTGGTAAGGCTTCCTTCCATTATTATTTCAATACATTTCAATACAATGTAGACATCATATACAACATGCATTTTTAAAAGCACATACACACACACACACAATTTTTAAAGAAAAAGGGGTACCAAAAGACTCGTTTTTACGAGGCGACTCGGGTGAGCTCTGCTATTCTCTTCCCGAGGCGTAACCTGACCTCCGAACTCAAAAATCTCGTCACACAACAACAGTTTTTAAACTAAGCTTTTTTTCAATGTTTTGGACTTAATCAAAACGGCGTGGCGACTCAACAAACAAACGCAGGGAGACACCTCTTCCTGACTAAAACAGCAAGATGCCGGGTCCCGCGCACGAGCCAGATTCGGGTAATTTCAGTTGGCGACTACGCTGGGGATATTTTGTTTTAAAAAAACTTTTAAACAAAAAATAAAAGATTTTTAAAAACAATGATGAGGGTCAAACTTTCATTTTACCCCTTTCTTTAACTGTTGTGTGTGTGTGCATGTGCTTTACTTTTTATTTACAAAAAAATAAAAATACATAAAAATGCATCATCATACATCTGTGTACATAAAAAAAAATCTGCAAAACTTTCTGTTTTCTCAGAAAAAGAATTCTAGTGACCGCACACTACTCGCACTGCTGCCTTGGTACACCGCACGCTACGCGCACTTGCTGCCTCGGTACACTGCACACTACAACCCTCAACCCGGAGTGGTCTCAGTTGCAGTTCGATTGGTCTTCCTGACACCTTTCGGACGCTCACGAGATCATTCCAAACATCCCATCCTAGCCAGTGTCAACCATGCACGCTTGCGTCACACTCTGTCCAGACTCGGTTGGTTTTTACCCAGTCCGTGTCATACAGCCTGGATACATATCCCATGACGGCCATTTTTTGGGTCGAAGCTCGGAACTCAAGATCCCTTGCACAAGCAAGATGATGAAAGGTCATGCTAAAATCTTGACCCGATCATGATTTCCAAAGCTAAACCCGGACAATGCTCCATCCCGAAAATACATCCACGCCCACATGACACCATGTCATCAAACCTTTAATACGTCAGCCATTACAATATGACCTAGCCAACGCCTAACGTCACAGATCCCTTGCGCAAGCAAGGTAAAGAGAGGTCATGCCGAACTCTCGACTCGATCTTGACTCAGGTGTCGGCTCAGCTCACTATTCACATGGCCGACGCATTAAGACAAACATGACAGGCTCGGTCCTTAGGTTCAAATTTTTCTTTCAGGCCGGTGGAAACCGCTTGCCCTATAGGACCCTTGCCCGGGGCTGTCCACCCCGGGATGTCGAAAAACAGGTGCAAAATGAGGGGCTTATAGCCGCACAGATGGTCTCCACTGACCTAGGATCTAGCATAGTTGCGAAAAAGAAGAGCAATCTTTTCCAACCAACTTAGGATTCTGAGAAAACACTGTTTTAAGTAAATTAAAACAACAAAAAAAGGCATAAAAAAAGAAGGGAAAACTGCATGTCACATGAGCTTTCCCCTTTATCCAAATAAAGGCCTTCCCATGTCTAAACCTTACCCATCACCCCCTCCAGCGAACCTAGAGTGATTGAGAGTACCCGGGAACTGTCCTTCCAGTGTCAAAGCCGCAAGGTCCCACATCCTTCCCAAGTACAGCCACCAGGGCAGTTCATTAACTCCTCATGGCCAGGTCGGCAAATAACAACGAGGAAAACGGGATCCAATCCTTTGCCCTCGTACGAGCCCTGCAGCTACGACATAAAGCCCCAAGACCCCCCCAGGGAAAGACGTGCCCAGTCAATGCCCCGAGGTCCCAATACCACCGAATGATGAACACATCTGGTGGGACGTCTGCGATTACCCCACTTATCTGGAAAGGGACTTCCAAGATGAAATAAATGAGGATAGCCCTCCAAGAAAGAAGAAACTCTCTTCTCAACAAAAATTGAAAAAGAGATATGAAGCCGGAGATCCCACAGTCGAAACCCTCAGAGAGCCGTCTGGAAAGTTTGACTACTATGTCATCTACTACAGCAAATCTCCTCAGCCTAACTCTACGCAAGACCACAGCAATTTCTGCTCCATGATTAGCTAGGACGAGCACCGCACAGCCACCAACGGCCCAAGGGTCCTGACACCCCAACCCCTATCTTGGGAAGACATCAAGGCCACCGTTGCACTTCAACAAAAGCAATAACGGTGAACGAACTAAAATGCGAGGCATGGCCCTACGCCAACCAAGGCCCTCCCATGACAGAAATGGGAGAAACAAGCAAGGAAGTGAATCCAGAAGTGAACGTATTGACGCGTTCCGGCCAAATCCCGGTGAATCCTCCAAGGACAGACAAAAGGCCAGCCGTACCTGAGCCTCGAACCAAAAAAGGCCCCTACGCCAAAGAAGCCGAAGCCTTTGACCCAAAGGCTGAAGATCCAATCTTAACTCAGCTCAAGCGCACTCAGGCCAACATATCCCTCTGGTCCTTACTTACTTCCTCCTATCCGCACAAGCTCAAGCTGGAGGAAAGCCTGGCTCAGGCCATGGTACCCATCAACGTGACACCAGATGAAGCGGTCCAAATGATCGGCAACGTTCACTATAGCAACATCATCACTTTCACTCGATCTCCCAAAATTCGGGGCTGACCACAACGAGCCTCTCTACATAACAGTCCAACTGGACGAGTGCCGCCTCCCTCGGGTCTTGGTAGACGAAGGATCAGCCATGAACGTCCTCCCATCCAAAATGATGGACTTGCTAGGGATCAAGCCGACTGATCTAAAGCCTTCAACTCAGATGATCAAAGCATACGACTCAACGTCTCGCTCAGTGTTGGGGATAGCCACTCTGAACCTGTGGTTCGGAAAGCAGATGATACCTACAGACTTCCAGGTCATCGACATCCCGATCACCTTCACTGCTATCTTGGGACGCCCTTGGCTACACCAAATCAATGGGGTGGCATCCACCCTACACCAGTGCGTAAAGTTCGTCGAAGGGACAGATCTCACCATCATCTATGGGGACAACATAACTACTGAAGGGACAAACACAAATGGCATCCCAGTCCTGGAAATCAAGCACGATAACGACGGAATGATGTTGACAGGGTTCACAGTCGAAAGCCCGAAGGCCCAAGTATGCCACATAGACCTTCCCCTGACTTGGGACCGGATCCCTCCTACCATGAAGATGATGAAGCTCATGAACTACATCCCGGGGCTTAGTTTGGGAATACGCCATCAAGGTACCCAACAGATCATCGAGGTCAAAGAACAAAATACCCGCCATGGCCTAGGGTACATCCCTACTCCCAAAGATGCTGCGGAAAACAGAAAAGCTACGCGAAAATGCTCCGCTACCGACAAAAGAGGCTTGCGCGCAATATCCGACCTTCACCCTTACAGCTTTGACATGGCCCGGTACTTCACAAAGAAAGCCGACAGTTTGAACGAAGACACAGAAAAAGGGACAGAGCTGATCAACGCCAAACAAAACTTGTCGGCAACAATGGACAAGCTCCAACAAAGCCTTGAAAGGTTCAGAGGCCTCGAACCAAACCCCGTCAGAAGAGCGTTCCTTGACACGCCAAATCTACCAGGACCCACCACCACCACTATTCACAATGAATTTTGGTTTGAGAAAACCCCCTCTTTGGCGGAAGAACTCGAGAAGCTCTCTGTCAGCACCCCTGCCACAAACAAGCGGGACGAGTCAGCATTCGAACTAGCAATGCCCAAGACAAGAACGAAAGACTCCGCAGACAATGCCTGGAACGAGCCATTGCTACAACAACTCTTCAGTGAAGAAATCGAGGTGTCAGACCTAATCGATTTTGTTTCTGATAACTCCATGGTAGCCATGATTGGGAATAGCAGCGCGAAGCCTTTCGACCCTCGCCTCCTTTCAAGCTCATCAACATTGCCACTCAAGAACTGGGCCACCTTCTCCGGACCTGCCGCCAGCAAGAAGGAAATGATCGAACAACTTGGTCTAACCCCTCGCGTCCTAGGGTCCAGAGTCAAAACACCTTCTGAATCCATTATCTTTGAATTTGAGTCTCTCGAGTCATCTGATGGCCTTACGTCGGAAGATTAAGAACTCATAGCCAATAATGTATTCCCATATGCTCTTAATGAAAGTTTCGACCTTTTCGAGTAACCTCTCATTGCATCTTTAACAACTGATAAATTAACTAAAACACAAACAGTTAATGACGATTCACTTGACAAAGAGGCAGGCACATTAAACGAACAATACATTAAACACATCTTTAAGCATGTAGTCAAACGAGAAAAAAACTGGGCCCAAGCTGCCGAGGAGGTTTTAACCAAGGTGAATTTGGGGACTGCTGAAGAGCCAAAAGAGACGCAAATCAGAAGCTTCTTCACCGGCACTGAGCAAAGCGCATTGACTGCACTGCTCAAAGAATTCGTAGACGTGTTCGCTTGGTCCTACCAAGACATGCCTGGCTTAGATCCAGCCATAGTGGAACATCGGATTCCCCTGAATCTCGAGGCTAAGCCCATCAAGCAAAAGCTACGTTGAATCAAGACAGAATGGTCTTTACAAGTCAAGGAAGAGATCGAAAAGATGCTCCGCGTCGGCTTCATAAGGGTGATCGAATACCTGACGTGTCTCTCCAACATAGTCACGGTCACCAAGGCCAACGGAAAAGTACGCTGCTGCGTGGACTTCCGAGATCTCAACAAAGCAAGTCCCAAGGACGACTTTCCACTACAAAACATAGACATGTTGGTAGACACTATGGCCAAGTTCGAGGTTAAGTCCTTCGTGGACGGGTTCGCCGGTTACAATCAAATCAAGATGGCCGAAGAAGACCAGGAAAAACAGCCTTCACAACCCCCTGGGGAACCTACTGCTACACAGTGATGCCGTTCGGACTAAAGAACGCTGGACATGATCATCCACTCAAAGGGATCAGATGAACAACACCTCATTGACCTGAGAAAGTTCTTTAATCGCCTCCGGAAACACTCAATGAGGTTAAATCCGACCAAATGCACATTTGGAGTCATCCGAGGCAAAGTCTTAGGTTACATGGTCACCGAGCGAGGCATCGAAGTTGATCCCCAAAAGATCAAGGCCATAATCGAAATGAGACCACCGCAAACCCAAACAGAGGTAAAAAGCTTCATGGGCCGCCTGCAGTACATCAGCCGCTTCGTCAATCAGTTGACCTCCATGTGCAAGCCAATCTTTCGACTAATGAAGAAAAATGCAGACATCGAATGGAACCCGGAATGCCAAGATGCCTTCGAAAAGATAAAGGCATACCTTGTGATTCCTCCGATCCTCTGTCCTCCCCACGAGGAGAAGCCACTTTTGCTATACCTAACTGTGACCGACACCGCAGTTGGAGCCATGCTCTGTCAAGAAAAGAGGGGATCACGAGTCAAGAATGCCATCTACTTCGTCAGTCGAAAGTTCCAAGGCAGCGAACTCAACTACTCAGCCCTCGAAAAAACATGCGCAGCTCTAGTATGGGTTATCAGAAAATTACGACACTACATGTAGTCGTACACAGTGCACCTGGTCTCCAAAATGGACCCAGTCAAATACCTCTTTGACAAATCCTCACTGTCAATAAGGCTGGCCAAATGGTCTTTCTTCCTAGCGTAGTTTGACATCAAGTACGTGAACCAGAAGTCAATCAAGGGACGGGTAATGGCCGAGCAACTGGCCGACTTCCCAACCGACGAGGCCCAAGGTCCCGAGCCACAATTTCCAGACGAAGGAATCTTCACAATTGAACGCGAAAACCGATGGCAGTTGTTCTTCGACTGAGCAGCCAACAAAAGAGGAAACGACATTGGTATGCTCTTGCTCGACCCAAAGGACGAGCACACCCCAATTGCCATAAAGCTGAATTTCGAGGTAACCAACAATGCCGCCGAATACGAAGCCTGCACCGCCGAACTAGAGGCCGCACTTGAAAGGAACGTCTAGAAGCTCGAGGTCTACGGGGACTCAGCCTTGATCATCAATCAGGTTTCCAACAAATGGAAAACAATAGACCCAGGCTTGCAAAAATACCACGCATGCATGGAAGACCTCATCACGCAATTCAAAGAGGTCACCTTCCACTACTTGCCAAGAGATCAAAACCGGTTTGCAGATGCCTTAGCCACCTTGGCTTCACTCGTGGAAATCCCCGAAGGGAAGGCAATCAAGCCATTCAAGGTGGGAAGAAAATAAATTTCCTGCCTACTGCTGCGAGATCGAACCAGAACCCCAGCCCATCAATGAGCCTTGGTACAACCAGATCTTCCAATACCTTAAGAACGGGGAAACCGCCTTCATGAACGAGGAAGGCCAACGCAAAGAAGGAATCAAAGCCAAGAGCATCATAGCCCTAAAATGCCTTGCCTCTCACTTTGTCATCCTTGGGGACATGCTTTACAAAAAATGCTACCAATTACAGCTCCTACGCTGCATCAGCCAGGAAAAAGAAAATGAGCTCATGAACGAAGTCCACAATGGGGCTTGCGGCCCCCACATGAACGCTAGAGCCCTAATGCAGATCATTATTCGAATGGGCTACTACTGGATCTCCATGGAGGTAGACTGCACCCACTTTGTCTGAAGCTGCGACAAGTGCCAACGGTTCTCCAAACTCAATCATCTTCCTCCTCACGATCTCTACTGCACGACTACTCCCTGGCCCTTTTTCACTTGGGGAATCGACGTCATCAGAAAAATTGCTCCGCCCTGAAGCAACGTCCACGAATTCGTCTTGGTAGCCATCAATTACTTCACAAAATGGGTCGAAGCCAAGTCCTACAAAGTGCTAACTTTGAAGAAGGTCGCACATTTCCTCAAGGAAAACATCATATGCCGATACGGCATCCCGAATGAGGTCATATCAGACAACGGGTCCAACTTCGAAGGAGAATGCGACAAACTGCTGGCCGAATTCAAGATCACAAGCCACAAGTCTTCTCCCTACAGGCCACAAACTAACGGCACAGTAGAAGCAGCAACCAAGACCCTCAAAAGGATCATCAGAAAAATGACTACACGAGGACGAGATTGGCTCGAGAAGCTGCACCTGGCACTTTGGGGCTACCGAACATCAGTCGGAACAGCCACGAGAGAAACTCCATTCGCCCTGACATACGAAATGGAAGTAGTACTGCCCGTTGAATTCAAAATTTCCTCACTCCGAGTGTTGCAAAAAAAACGTGATCAACGAAGTCGAATGGCTCCGAAGTCGACACGACGAACTGGCTTTGCTAGACGATCACCGACTAAAGGCCATGGAGCACATCCGAGCTTACCAAAGAAGAATGGCTAGAGCTTTCGACAAAAAAGTCAAGTCCCGAGATATCAGGGAAGGCGATCTAGTACTCAAAGAAAATCCTCCCACTCGAACCAACCCACTGGGAAAATAGGAGAACCAACATTGTTCGGCCCTTTCGTGGTTCAAAAGATCTTCTCCGGAGGTGCCATGAAGCTGACAGACCTAGACGGCAATCCCTTCATGAATCCAGTCAACGGAAGCAAACTTCGCAGATACTTCGCCTAAAGAAGATCAAATTTGCATCTCCCGTCACTCATTGTAGTGTCGAACTACGCAGACCTGAGCCCTCCAGTCCGGGGGGAACGTAGGCAGCCTTAATTGGTTCGGTCTAAAAATACACAAAAAAAAAACAAAAGTTTGGATGACGATCAACGCCTCCATCAAACTATACACTTTCCAGACCGTGTCCCCACCATCACCTTGACCAAGTCAACGACGGCGGCAACATCAAAGGACAACAAAAAGTCACTCAGCATTAAAAGATTGACCCATGTCAACAACAAGCTAGGGGCTTGCCTTCGCCCTCGTGCCCTTCAAAAAAAAACAAGAATCAATGGAATCATTGAAAAGGCCATCGAAAACGACTTGTCAATGAATCACCTCAAGGCCCGTGCATTACCATCCAACCTTCCCATCCAAACACAAAATCCAAAAAAAGATGGATGCCGTCAAGGCTCAGACTGCTTCAGTCCACAAAATACAAACAGAAAGGTCCAAAGCTGGACGCCGCCAAGGCTCACAAAAGAAACAAAAAGCGAATAAGAGAACTTGCGTCTCGACAAAGCTTTAAAAGTAAATCACAAATCACTAACGGTTACAACATTTCTTGATGAGTACAAGCACGGTCTACTCTCAAGTTCACAACATGCTAAAAGGCAGCTTAATACATTTAACAAATAATGTGTCTGCAATGCAATGGATAGATACTTAGGAGGTTATTCCATGCCACCTGCGATTTTTCCTCTCTTCCCTCGTCCCCGGCGAGTTTTCTTTCGCTCCACGTGAGCCAACTCTGTCTCTCTCATCTCGAGATTTGGGGTCCTCCCCGTAGAGTCAAACAATCCAGCAGCTCGCAGAGCTTCATTCGTCCGTGCCTCAGCCCGAATCTTCTGAATGTTCCATCAGCCCAAATTAATGATTTATAATCATTTAGGGGCATTTTGGACATTATTTTGACAATTTGAATGAGGAAGGACCTCTTAGAAATAAAAAAATGGACAATTACCTTGCTGAAAGCCTGTCATTTCCAAGAAAAAGGAATATTGACCATTTAGAAAAAGCCAAAACTGCTAAAACTCCTTTCTGCAAAAAACAGGCACGCCTGCTTGGGTCATCCGCGCGGACAAGATTGCACCTACAATCTTGTCCACATGAATAAGATCAGCATCCAGGCAACCTATAAATACAGCCCTTCTCCCTCAGTTTCAGGAGGCCCAAAAATACGAAAACCTACTGTCACTCTGCCCAAATTCACCCTCAAACAGCCATTTACACTCCTATAAATCAAATTCAACACCAAATCCAACCTCAAATCCATCTCAAACTACCCTTTAGCCTTGAAATCTCTCAAGACCTAAACAACAAACCAAGAAACAATTGTTAAACCCTCACCTCCCTTACTCAAATCTCCTTCATCCATGCACATTTTTCATACATAAATGATGTAGCCTAGTTTCTTAACTTGTTTGCTCACCCCTTCCCCTCTTGTCCCAAGGATCCAAGAGGATCTCCATGGAACCCATTTCCATGGATGATCCTCTAAAATGATCCACATCCTCTTTTATTTTATGTCATTCCCCACTCCCCTTTTTATATCTCTTGGTACTTGTTTGCTTGACCTAGAAGATGGTCATTTTGGAGTCAATCTCCAAGTATGACCACTTCTAAATGGTTCTCACTACCTAATTTCATGCCTCTTTACATTCTTAGTTTTTACTTGTTTTCCTGACCCAAATATGGTCATCTTGGAGTCAATCTCCATAAATGACCATTTCAAATGGTCCACATTATTTACATTCCTTGCAAATTCCCCTTCCCATGTCTAAGATGCTCACCTTGTAACACTTTCCTTGGATGAACATCATCTAGACTTACAAAATAGGTCACACAAGATGTAGGAGATACACTTGAGTATAAATCTCAAGGATGGTCATCTTATGGTCACCTTATAGATCTTCCTCTAAAGTTGATACATCTTGACCTAACTCTCTTGTCAATTTACTTTCATGTCAAATTCCCCTTTTCCCTAGCAAATAAAATGCTCACAAAGTCCTAACGTACCCCCGGGATGACTTGATTAAGCGGATACATCATTTATGACCACTAATCAAAGTCTAGGGAAAGAGAGGACAAGCATGGATGCCAAATCCAAATCCCCATTTACTTTCTGTCTTTCAGTTATAATTCCAGTTAAGTCCTGTAAATCCAGTTAACTTTCTGGAAATTACAGTGACTAAACTGGAAACTGTAAGATATGGAGATTGCATCCCTATCCACGCGGATAAGATTGCACTGTAGTCTTATCCATGCGGATGACATTGTTATCTGCAAACAGTCCCTCATTTTTTCTGTTATTTTCAGTTTAATCACTGTTTTCAAACTGTTTTTCAGTTCAGTCCCTAAAATTTCAGTTATTTTCAGAAAAGTCCCTTTAAATACACACACAAGCACACAAAAGGTTTCAAGTGAGGAAGACTCGTCGTACGAGGCATTCCGGGTGAACGCCAACGTTCTTCCCGGAGTGTAACGTGACCTCCGAACTCGCTTTCTCTAATATTGGGTATTTTTCAAAGTTTTGTCCCTTAAACTAAAAACGGCATGGCGACTCCGAAACGATTTTAAAAGTCCGATAAAGAATTTTCAAAGTTTTTTCAAAAAAAAACAAAAGTCTTGTCGGGCGGTCAAAAAGAAAATCGCGCGGCGGATACACATCATCACAGTGGCGACTCCGCTGGGAAAAATTAAATAAGTTTTTTTAAAAAAAAAATAATAAAAAAATGATACTGAGTATATAGGCGGTAAACCATTAAATTTCCTGTTAACGCCTCCTTATTGAAGTCGGGGATAAAATATGGTATAACAATGCCACGTACCGGTGTCATTTCATAAAAAAAAGAAAAGCTTTTGTGGGTCAAACTTCCGTCCCAACACTTGAGACTTTTTATTTTGTGTGTGTATGTATTTTTCCCGTTATGCTTTGTTGTCGTTTTGACCGTCTCGAAAAAGTCAAATTTTGACTGTCGGATCGTTTCTTTTAACTGCTTAGAATTTTATGTGCTTATGTGCTTACATGTTTTCAAATAAAAAAAAATCTTTTCTGCATGCATCATGCCTTTAAGATAGATTTAAAAATTTCTGTTTTTACTCAAAAAGAAGATAGACTACCGCACACTACGCGCACGTCGACCTTACACTACACACTACGTCCTTAACCCGGTAAATCTTAGTAGCGGCCTAGGAGGCCTTACTACGCCTCTCGGTGCGAGCACGAGATGACCCAAACAACCATTAGTTTACCCTCGTGTCAACCCTGCACTCGTCCGTGACACACTTTTTTCGAGACTTTGTTGGTTTTTGGTCCGGTCCATGTCAGACTGTGTCGGTGCATGCCCCATGTAGGTCAAACCCTAGTCAACGTGCCAAGTCAGGATCCCCCGTGGACCTAACTCAGTCGAAGCCATGCCGGTTTTCCGTCATAAACTTTGACCCGATCTTGACTGGGGCTCGGACTTTGACTTTGATCCGCACGGCTCATACACCGGCTCCCGGTATGACACCGAGTCATTAAGGATTAACGCTCAATCCATGTGTAATTACTGCTTAACCGACGATGAGTCAAGATCCCTTGCGGACTATTATCAGTCGGAGTCATGCCGGTTTTTCGACAGGCACTTTGACTCAATCTTGACCCTCGACGCTGGCCTTGCCGATAATTTACATCGAGTGCGCGTTAAGACTTCATGATCCGCCAGACCTTAGGTTCATTTTCCTTTTCGATCGGTGGGACCCGCTTGCCCTATGGAGCCCTTGTTCGGGGTTACAGGTTGAGGGTCCGCAGGCGTAGAGATGGGTCCCACTGATCCAGGACTTAGAGTAGTTAAAAAAAAAGAGCAATCTTTTCCAACCGCTTAGGTTTTAATAAAACACGTTTTAAGTAAACGGAAACAAATAATCGCATGTTGCATGAGCCCTGAGCCCAAACACCTACCCTTTTTCTTCCACCCCCAAAGTCTGAACCTCCCTTGTATCTTCTCCATCTGTGAGCCCATTTTTAAGCTGATAAAGAAGAGCACGTCCACTGAATGGAACCCAGAATGCCAGTTTGCTTTTGAAAAGGTCAAGGCATACCTTGTGAACCCTCCAATCCTTTGCCCCCCACATCGGCAAAAGCCACTACTTTATACTGATCAGACACGATTGGGGCTATGCTGGCACAGGAGAAGAAAGACTCCAAAGTTGAAAGCGTCATCTATTTTGTGAGCAGAAAGTTACAAGGCAGCGAACTCAACTACTCAGTTTGCAAGAAGACCTGCGCAGGTCTAGTATGGGTAATGGGAAAGTTGAAGCACTACATGCAGTCTCACTCAGTATACTTGGTCTCGAAACTGGACCCCATCAAGTACTTGTTAGACAAGCCCTCCCTCTCCATGAGATTGGCAAAGTGGTCGTTCTTTCTGGACGAATACACTACCAGAAACTGGTGTTTTAGCGACGGAATAAACAGCGACGGAAGCATTCCGTCGCTATTTAGCGACGAAAATTATGCTTTAGCGACGGAATAAATTTGGCGCCAAATTTAGCGACGGAATTAAATTCACTGTCGCTAAAAACGAATATTCGACGAATATTCGTTTTAGCGATTGGAATTTTGGCGGAATTTAATTCCGTCGCTAAATAAAATATCAGCGACGGAATAATTCCGTCGCTGCTAATTTATTTATTTTTTATTTTTTACGTTAACAGCCAATTCTTCCGTCGTGATAATTTATTTTTTAAAAAAAAAATTAGATTATCGGCGACGGAATAATTCCGTCGGCTGATAATTTATATATTTTTATTTTTTTTAATTTATCAGCGACGGAATTATTCCGTCGATAAATTATCAGCGACGGAATAATTCCGTCAATTTTTTTTTTTTTTAATTTTTCTTCTATATACTTTCATTTGTTTAGTTTTTTTTCTATCTTTTTTTCTATAACTTTTTCTAAAAAAAAACACTAATTAAAAAAGGCTAAAATATTATTTTCTAATCAATAAAAAATTTAAAAAAATAAAAAAATAAATATAGGGTAGTCCGTTCCTCTTTTGACTTTTCTTCTATATATTTTCATTTGTTTAGTTTTTCTATCTTTTTTTATATAACTTTTTCTAAAAAAAACCACTAATTAACAAAGGCTAAAATATTATTTTCTAGTCAATAAAAAATTTTAAAAAAATTAAAAAATAAATATAGGGTAGTCCGTCCCTCTTTTGACTTTTCTTCTATATACCTTCATTTGTTTAGTTTTTTTCTATCTTTTTTATATAACTTTTTCTAAAAAAAACCACTAATTAACAAAGGCTAAAATATTATTTTCTAGTCAATAAAAAATTTTAAAAAAATAAAAAAATAAATATAGGGTAGTCCGTTCCTCTTTTGACTTTTCTTCTATATACCTTCATTTGTTTAATTTTTTTCTATCTTTTTTTATATAACTTTTTCTAAAAAAAACTACTAATTAACAAAGGCTAAAATATTATTTTCTAGTCAATAAAAAATTTAAAAAAAATAAAAAATTAAATATAGGGTAGTCCGTCCCTCTTTTGACTTTTCTTCTATATACCTTCATTTGTTTAGTTTTTTTCTATCTTTTTTTCTATAACTTTTTCTAAAAAAAACCACTAATTAACAAAGGCTAAAATATTATTTTCTAGTCAATAAAAAATTTAAAAATAAAATAAAAATAAATATAGGGTAGTCCGTCCCTCTTTTGACTTTTCTTCTATATACCTTCATTTGTTTAGTTTTTTTCTATCTTTTTTTCTATAACTTTTTCTAAAAAAAAACCACTAATTAACAAAGGCTAAAATATTATTTTCTAGTTAATAAAAAATTTAAAAAAAAAAATTAAAAAAATAAATATAGGGTAGTCCGTCCCTCTTTTGACTTTTCTTCTATATACCTTCATTTGTTTAGTTTTTTTCTATCTTTTTTTATATAACTTTTTCTAAAAAAAACCACTAATTAACAAAGGCTAAAATATTATTTTCTAGTCAATAAAAATTTAAAAAAAATTAAAAAATAAATATAGGGTAGTCCGTCCCTCTTTTGACTTTTCTTCTATATACCTTCATTTGTTTAGTTTTTTTCTATCTTTTTTTATATAACTTTTTCTAAAAAAAACCACTAATTAACAAAGGCTAAAATATTATTTTCTAGTCAATAAAAAAATTTTAAAAAATAAAAAATAAATAGTATAGGGTAGTCCGTCCCTCTTTTGACTTTTCTTCTATATACCTTCATTTGTTTAGTTTTTTTCTATCTTTTTTTTATAACTTTTTCTAAAAAAAAACACTAATTAACAAAGGCTAAAATATTATTTTCTAGTTAATAAAAAATTTAAAAAAAAATTAAAAAATAAATATAGGGTAGTCCGTCCCTCTTTTGACTTTTCTTCTATATACCTTCATTTGTTTAGTTTTTTTCTATCTTTTTTTATATAAATTTTTTTTAAAAAAACACTAATTAACAAAGGCTAAAATATTATTTTCTAGTCAATAAAAAATTTTAAAAAAATTAAAAAATAAATATAGGCTACCTCGTTTATTTTGGGTTTTAAGGAATGTGTCCCGATCTTGTGAAAATGGTATACGGCTACCTCGTTTATTTTTTTTTTAATTTTTTTCTACATTCTAAATGACATTTAAAGTGTTTTTCATCTTTATGACCTTCCTCAAAATCCAAATGGAAATTGAGTTACAAATATGTGCCATTATTTAGGGTTCTTAGGGTTTTATGTGTCCCGATCTTGTGAAAATGGTATACGGCTACCTCGTTTATTTTTTTAAAATTTTTTTCTACATTCTAAATGACATTTAAAGTGTTTTTCATCTTTATGACCTTCCTCAAAATCCAAATGGAAATTGAGTTACAAATATGTGTCATTATTTAGGGTTCTTAGGGTTTTATGTGTCCCGATCTTGTGAAAATGGTATACGGCTACCACGTTTATTTTTTTAAAATTTTTTTATACATTATAAATGAAATTTAAAGTGTTTTTCATCTTTATGACTTTCCTCAAAATCCAAATGAAAATTGAGTTACAAATATGTGCCATTATTTAGGGTTCTTAGGGTTTTATGTGTCCCGATCTTGTGAAAATGGTATACGGATACCTCGTTTATTTTTTAAATTTTTTCTACATTCTAAATGACATTTAAAGTGTTTTTCATCTTTATGACCTTCCTCAAAATCCAAATGGAAATTGAGTTACAAATATGTGTCATTATTTAGGGTTCTTAGGGTTTTATGTGTCCCGATCTTGTGAAAATGGTATACGGCTACCTCGTTTATTTTTTTAAAATTTTTTTCTACATTATAAATGAAATTTAAAGTGTTTTTCATCTTTATGACTTTCCTCAAAATCCAAATGGAAATTGAGTTACAAATATGTGCCATTATTTAGGATTTTAAGGAATGTGTCCCGATCTTGTGAAAATGGTATACGGCTACCTCGTTTATTTTTTTTTAAATTTTTTTCTACATTTTAAATGACATTTAAAGTGTTTTTCATCTTTATGACCTTCCTCAAAATCCAAATGGAAACTGAGTTACAAATATGTGCCATTATTTAGGGTTCTTAGGGTTTTGTGTCCCGATCTTGTGAAAATGGTATACGGCTACCTCGTTTATTTTTTTTATATAATTTTTTTCTACATTCTAAATGACATTTAAAGTGTTTTTCATCTTTATGACCTTCCTCAAAATCCAAATGGAAATTGAGTTACAAATATGTGTCATTATTTAGGGTTCTTAGGGTTTTATGTGTCCCGATCTTGTGAAAATGGTATACGGCTACCTCGTTTATTTTTTTTTTTTAATTTTTTTCTACATTCTAAATGACATTTAAAGTGTTTTTCATCTTTATGACCTTCCTCAAAATCCAAATGGAAACTGAGTTACAAATATGTGCCATTATTTAGGGTTCTCAGGGTTTTGTGTCCCGATCTTGTGAAAATGGTATACGGCTACCTCGTTTATTTATTTAATTTTTTTTTTCTACATTCTAAATGACATTTAAAGTGTTTTTCATCTTTATGACCTTCCTCAAAATCCAAATGGAAATTGAGTTACAAATATGTGTCATTATTTAGGGTTCTTAGGGTTTTATGTGTCCCGATCTTGTGAAAATGGTATACGGCTACCTCGTTTATTTTTTTTAAATTTTTTTCTACATTATAAATGAAATTTAAAGTGTTTTTCATCTTTATGACTTTCCTCAAAATCCAAATGGAAATTGAGTTACAAATATGTGCCATTATTTAGGATTTTAAGGAATGTGTCCCGATCTTGTGAAAATGGTATACGGCTACCTCGTTTATTTTTTTTAATTTTTTTCTACATTCTAAATGACATTTAAAGTGTTTTTCATCTTTATGACCTTCCTCAAAATCCAAATGGAAACTGAGTTACAAATATGTGCCATTATTTAGGGTTCTTAGGGTTGTGTCCCGATCTTGTGAAAATGGTATACGGCTACCTCGTTTATTTTTTTTAATTTTTTTCTACATTCTAAATGACATTTAAAGTGTTTTCATCTTTATGACCTTCCTCAAAATCCAAATGGAAATTGAGTTACAAATATGTGTCATTATTTAGGGTTCTTAGGGTTTTATGTGTCCCGATCTTGTGAAAAATGGTATACTCTACCTCGTTTATTTTTTTTTAATTTTTTCTACATTCTAAATGACATTTAAAGTGTTTTTCATCTTTATGACCTTCCTCAAAATCCAAATGGAAACTGAGTTACAAATATGTGCCATTATTTAGGGTTCTCGAGGGTTTTGTGTCCCGATCTTGTGAAAATGGTATACGGCTACCTCTTTTATTTTTTTTTTTTTTTCTACATTCTAAATGACATTTAAAGTGTTTTTTAATATTTATGACTTTCCTCAAAATCCAAATGGAAATTGAGTTACAAATATGTGCCATTATTTAGGGCTTTTAGGGTTTTATGTTTCCCGAGAGTGTCTCAAAAGGACGTTTGCACGAGAATTAGGGAAAGTGATGTAAGAAAGAGAAAAGGTTAAATATTGTGAGTATGAAAAATTAAATAGGAGAGAGAGAATGAGTGGGAGGAATAGTTAGGAGAGAGAATGTTGTGAGTGTAAAAGTAAAGTAGGAGACGAATGAGTGGGGTAGGAAGATTATAAAAATAATAAAAACTTTCCTTTTTAGGAATGAGACATTTTAAATGGGACGCCCAAAAAGGAAACTTGAGACAACATTTGGGACGGAGGAGTATATCATTATTATGATATATTATTATTTATTATTTAATTATTATTATTATATAATATTATTTTATATTTTAAATTATTTTTTGATATTATTATTATTATGGTCATTAAACAATAAAGATCTTAGCCATTAAATATATCACAAAAATAAAATCCAATAGTCCAAATCCAAAAGCATGACACCCTTTTTTTAATTGGCTTACAAATTTTCACAAGGATTGATCCCTAATCAATCTCGAACCATTAATTATAACATCCAATGGTCTAAATTCATTTTGCAAAAGTATGATACCACTTTGTTTTCATTGGCTTACAAATTTTCTGGATTGATCCCCTAAATCAATCTGAACCATTAATCTTAAATATCCAATGGTCTAAATTCATCAAAACAAAACCATTTCACAAACCATTTCACATTCTTAAATTCTTTTTATCTTTCAATTTATTTACTAACACACACACAGTCACACACACACACAGGATCCACACACACTCACACTTTCTCTCTCTCACACTCTGTTTCTCTCTCTACAATCCGGCGACCCTTCCAGATCCGCGACCCTTCGGATCCGGCGACCTTCCAGCCTTCCTTCCCCACGACATCCCCGCGCCTTCTCCATCTCGACTCCGCCTCCGCCTCCGCCTCCGCCTCCACCTCCATCTCCGCCTCCCCCTCCATCCTCGCCTCCATCTCCATCTCCATCTCCATCTCCGCCTCTTCCTCCACCCCGCCTCCATCTCCATCTCCGGCGCCTCTTCCTCGCCCCTCATTAACCAGAGAGGCCATAAACAGCTTTTTCCACGCCCCCTATGTTCGCCCTCCCCCCTTAAAAATTAATTTAATTCTTCCCTTAAAGCAGATTTTTGCCTTTCTTCTCACATTCCCGATAAATTTTCAATTCAATTTTGTATATTTATTGCTTTCTGGGGTTTTGATCTTTTTAGATTCAAACCCATCTCCAATCTAGGGCTAATTTCGAAAAGATCTCTGTTTTTTTTCTTGATTTGGGTTTTGACGATGAGGTGAGTTTATGATTGTTTTTAGATTTTGATTTATGATCTGTGAATTTTGATTTTGTTGTTGAATGATTGCATTGCTGCCAATGTTCAATTGGGACTTTAGGTTTTGATTTGAGAGAATCAATTTTTATTTTTATGTTTTTTATTCAAATAATCCCAATCTCGGTTGATTGAATTTGTTATTTATTGTGATTGTATTTAGCTCAAGCTTGGAAATATTTGCAAATATTTGATATTTATTTTTTTCTTTGAAAGATTTGTAATTAATTTTAAAAAGATTGTAATAGATGTATTTTGATATTATTAATTTACGTATCTTGATATTTGTAATTGATGTATTTTGATATTTTTCTATAGATGTATTTTTTTTTAATTTATTAGTTTTTTTAAAATATTATAATTGATGTTTTTCATTTTTATCATTATAAAAAAAATTATTCAATATTGAAAAAAAAAAGGATTTAATTTTGACATTTTTGTTTTTTTTTTTTTTATTTATTGAATTATTAGCGACGGAATATTCCGTCAGAAATAAAAATTAATTAAATTAAATTAATTTCGGCGGAAATTTCCGTTCTTTGGAATAAAAATTAATTAAAATAAATTAATTTCAGCGACGGAAATTTCCGTCGAAATAAAAATTAAATTAAAATAAATTAAATCAATGACGGAAATTTCCGTCATTTGGAATAAAAATTAATTAAAATAAATTTATTTCGGCGACGGAATATTCCGTCGTTGAAATTAATTTATTTTAATTAATTTTTATTCCGACGGAAATTTCCGCTTGAAATTAATTTAATTAAATTAATTTTTATTTGACGGAAATTTCCGTCAAAAAATAAAAATTAATTAAATTAAATTAATTTCGGCGGAAATTTCCGTTGCCGATGTCGATGCATCAGCGACGGAATTAATTCGTCGGTAAAATCAAAATATACAGACGGAAATTGAGCCGTCGAGCACTTTGCTGACGGCCGGTAGCGACGGACCGGCTGACGAATTTTTCCGTCATGTTAATTTTAGCGACGGAAATTTGGATTTAGCGACGGAAATTTCCGTCGCTAAAACCTGTTTTTCTGGTAGTGATACGACATCACTTACGTGACAAGGAAATCCGTGAAAGGACGAGTAATGGCAGACCAGCTAGATGACTTCCCAAGTGATGAAGGCCAGGGACCTGAACCTCAATTCCCTGATGAAGGAATTTTTGCTCTTGAAGGAGAAAATCATTGGCAACTCTTCTTTGATGGGGCAGCTAACAAACGGGGGAATGGGATAGGAATGCTCCTGGTCGACCCCACTGATGAACATACTCCCATGGCCGTAAAGCTCAACATCGAGGTCACTAACAATGCTGCCGAGTATGAAGCCTACATAGCGGGATTGGAAGATACTTTGGAAAGGAACATCAAGGATTTGGAAGTATACGGTGACTCTGCTCTCATCATCAACCAAGTGTCCAACAAGTGGAAAACAATTGATCCGGGTCTGCAAAAGTATCACGCCTATATAGAAGACCTCGCAGCCCAGTTCAAGGAGTTCAGCTTCCACTACCTGCCTAGAGACCGCAACAGGTTTGCAGATGCCCTGGCAGCACTAGCCTCCCTCGTCGAAATACCAGAAGGAAAATTAGTCAAACCCTTCAGGGTTGGGAGAAGATAAAACCCAGCCTACTGCTTTGAGATTGAAGCAGAGAGGGAACCAGTAGACGACCCGTAGTATGCTCAAATCTACCAATACTTAAAAAATGGTGAAGCCTCCTTCAAAAATGAAGACGGGGAATACAAAGAAGGCATCAAGGCGAAAAGTATGATGGCTCTGAAATGCCTGGCTTCCCACTACGTTCTTCTGGGAGATATGTTGTACAAAAAGCGCTATCGAGGTCCCCTCTTACGCTGTATCAGCAAATAAAGGGCTGCCGAGCTAATAAACGAAGTACATGGTGGTACCTGTGGCCCCCACATGAATGCTCGAGCCTTAATGCAGGTCATCCTGAGAATGGGCTATTTTTGGATCTCTATGGAAACGGATTGCATCCAGTTCGTGAGAAGCTGCGACAAATGTCAGCGCTATTCAAATCTCAACCATTTGCCTCCACATGACCTCTAGTGCATGACAACCCCTTAGCATTTTGTTACCTGGGGAATCGACGTCATCGGCAAGGTTACACCACCAGGAAGCAACGGTCACAAGTTTGTCGTGGTAGCCATAGACTATTTCACCAAATGGGTCGAGTCCAAGTCTTACAAAGTCCTCAATTCCAAGAAGGTAGCCCTCTTTATCAATGAAAACATCATGTGCAGATACGGATTGCCAGCTGAAGTGATTTCTGATAATGGTTCTCATTTCGAGGGAGAATGCGACAGATTGTCGGCAGAATTCAAAATAACTCGTCACAAGTCATCCCCTTATCGGCCCCAAACCAACGGTGCTATTGAAGCGGCAAACAAGACTCTAGAAAACATCATTAGGAAAATAGTTGTCCGAGGCCGAGCTCCCAATCGAATTGGAAATTCCCTCACTCAGCGTGTTGTTGGAAAATCAGATCAACGAAGTCGAATGGATCCAGAGTCGCCATGATGAGTTGGCCCTGCTAGATAAACGTCGTCTAAAAGCCATGGAATATACCCGGGCTTACCAAGCAAGAATGGCCAGAGCCTTTGACAAGAAAGTGAAACATCGGGACATCCGAGAAGGCAAGCTCGTGCTAAAAGAGAAGCCTCCGACCCACACCAATCCACTTGGCAAATGGGAACCCGTCTGGATCGGACCCTATGTAGTTCAGAAGATCTTTTCTAGGGGAGCCATGCAGCTCGCAGACTTAGATGGAAATCCATTCATGCATCCAGTGAACGGAGACAAGCTCCGCAGATACTACGCCTAAAGATCGAGTCATTTCCCCTCAAAGGTTCTTAAAGAGTAATACCCAACTAGGTTGAAAACCCGAAAGGGCGGCCTATGTAAAAAACAGGGTTGCACTTCTCTCGTCCCTCTCTCTACCTACCCCTTCTAAAAAAACACAAATCCATAGGGTCGAACTACGGAGACCTAAGCCCCTTAGTCCACTTGTAAGAGGGAAACTTAGGCAGCCGGAAACGGTTCGGTCTAAAACATAAATAAACATCAAAAAAATTCATCAGCACAATGATCACATCACATCTGCGTCTCGAAAAACACCAATGCAATTCACCTACTCATTACAGTTAAAAACTTCTTGATGAGTTCAAGTCCGATCTACTCTTAAACTCACAACTAAGCTAAAAGAAAAGACATAAAAAATACATAACTAAAAACTAATGTGCCTGCAAGGACGATCAATGGATACTCAAGGGTCTAGCCACTAGTGTTAGCATCTCCCTCTGTCATCCTCTGTCTCCTCCCGCCATGCCTTGTGTTCTTCCTAGGCATGGGAATGATGTTAGTCCTCCTCCTCCCTAGCTCTGGCATGGGGGCCGGGTCCATCAAGCCTGCCTCTATCAAAGCTCTGGTCGCCTGGGCTTCGTCTATAATCTCTTGCCTCCTGGGTAGTGTTATAGGAACCCTATCTCTCTAACATTCCACTCTCATCTCATAGTCAAACATATCATCTCAACTCCTGTCATATGGGCTAACCCTCGCCTCAGCTCTTCTCAATACTGACACGAGGACATCTTCTGGTCCCACCATGGCCTCACGCCTCCTCATAAGAGCCACCTGAGTCTCCCCCATGTGTCCCTCATACCAATCCAAGTACCAAGTGGACAGATAAATACGCTCCGGACGCCTGAGAAGGACCATAGGAGGAAAAACATGATACCTCCATACTTGGGATAAGAGGGAAAATGCAGATGGATCATCCATAGAAACAGACATCACCACCCAGGTGGCAATATCATTGCAGCTCTCCAAAGGTACCTACTCCATCCCGAACTACCTGAGAACTAAAGTTGGAATGTAGAAGGTAGACCAACTGAGCCCCGGAAGCATGACTACCTGAGATCCCTCCTGAAGCGTCCTCCTAGTCTCTATCTGCCAGTGCGGAATCCACCATCGGATGTCCTGGGTACGACGCTAAGCCATCCAGCGCTCCCACGAGGCCTGATCCTCGATCTCAACTGTAACTCCCCTCCTGGCAAAATTCCATGGCCTGAATGCAAGTGGAGCCTCCCGCAGAATCCCCAGCCTCTCCATTAGCCACATCGACAACAGAAACCGGCTTCCCCCGTGCATGTACCGCTTCCCGGTGGACAACCGGTCGACAGCGTGAAGGGTCTCTCCCAAGATCAAGGGAACTATATTCCATCTCGATCGGCAGTGCACAACAACGTCTAGAAGAGACCGGTGGCACATCCCAAAGGAACAAACCATGAATAAGGACCCGATTACACAAAGAACAAAGGCATCCCAATAACAATCATCAACAACACCCAAGGTCCTAAACCTATCCGGGAGACCAGAAATGTCAAAATAGTTGGGTCCTCGAATCATACCTCGGGCTTACTCCGGAGAGATTTGAAGGAGGCCAGACAATTTGTTGGCAAAGGACATCCCTCCAGGCAAAGGAAGTGCAACCTCTTCCACCTCGGGTCCTCCAAGTAATGCCGTGAAATCTACGATGGTGGGAACCACCTCGTTGTAGGAGAAGCAAAAGACATGCCTCCGAGTGTCCCAGAACGCGGCATAAGCCCTCATCAAGTCATAATCCGAAACAAGCTCCTTAAGAGACCATAGAGACTTGATCTTGTATCTCTCTTCAAAGAAAACCCTATTCCCATGCATGACCTCCCGAGACCATTCCTTGAACTTGCCAAAGAAGATCATTTGCAACACTTTTGGCAATTTAGGAGAATTCTTCATGTTTTCCATAGCTTTCTATGGTTTTGGGTCGTGACTTCAGAAAGAACAGAGAAGTAGATGAAGTTGGGTGATGAAAATCAGGTCTGAGGTGAAATTTAAATAACCCTGCCAGGTGCTGCCCTTGTCCGCGCGGATGAGATTGCAGCCTCAATCTCATCCACGCGGATAAGATTGTTCCCCAGTCCAAAAACTTTTTTGACAACAATAAAAACTGCTGGCCCAAATGAGAAAATCTTTCCCCAAACGGCCAAACATGAAAATATGCCCATTCCCCATGATTTTCATTCAAAATCCCCACAAAGATCCCTCTTTTGTCCCCATAAAACACAAAACCGGGCTCATGCAACTTGCATTCAGTATAGGATTAACAAAACAAAAATAATAGCGAAATAAAATGTATTAACTTAGTTATTGCATGCCAAAAATAGAAAAATAATGTGCATCGAATGTATATATGCTTTCCCTCTCTAACAGGTACAATCACTCAGTCGGAATCACAATCCGAATCAGGAGCGGGATCCTCCTCCCTGGAAATCTCCTTGCCACGCCTCCGAACATTCCGTCGAGCTGTGCTCGGTCCCTCCGCCGCTGCCTCCGGGAAAGCCATCCCCGGCTCTATATCGTCCTCCTCAGCATCAGAGTATCGGTCCTCAGGATCAGCCGGCACGCCTCGATATGGCACACCAATATCCGCAAAGAAGTCATACCCAAAGGAGAAGGCGTCAGAACTCTGACCGTACGTACCCTGGGTCTGTAAGGGGGTCCCATAATCTCCCTGCGGCTCAAAAGCGCCGTAACCACCACTGTGTGAAGAGGATCCCTCTCCGGTCCTGCCCTGTATGAAGCCCGGTCCCTCCATGCCTCCGAAGATGATATGATCCCGGGAGAGCTCCACGCTCTTATCCATATAGCCAGAAGGAGAAGCGTCCGTCGACCCCCTAGGCTGAGCGCGAGGAGTCTCCATAGACCTCCTGCCTGGCATAGTCTCGCTGGCAAGAATATGGGACCTCTCCCGCATAGAGGCACTAGATCCCAATCGCGTTGCCCTCTCCGAGCCCCGAGCATTCCCCTTCGTCACGAGGTTGCGAATAAACCTCTTTGCCCCGATAACCTGGCGCAAAAGTGTAAGTGCTCCAATTTGAGCTTGTTAGAATTTTCGTTAGAAAATTAACGAAAGTTATAACAATTCCAACAATTCCTAACATTCCTAACTTTTCTAACAAAGTAAGGGTAGATTAGGGATTGCCATTTAAAGATAAACCATGGAAAGGAATCAAAAGCAAAAGAAATTGGAAAAATCTAAATTAGGCAAGTTGAACAACAAAAAGCTTTGGAATTTTGAATAATATTCTTCTGTTCAAAGCACTGGAGCAAGATTTAATGCACTGTGCACGTTCTGGAACCTCCGCGCGGATGGGATTGCATCTCACAGGGGGCCTATAAATTGAACCCTCCTCTCTCGGTTTACACAACACAATTTGATAAC